>JACEGR010004540.1:0-86015 GCA_014170235.1 Listronotus bonariensis
AGCAATCTAAAAGATTGTTTAACACGAAATGTTAACATATACAGTTAGGCCGGACTTCTGATGAAACCTGACATTTTTGTAGACAAATTTTTTCGGTTTGTTTACATCATGAAAATAACAGAAAATTCTCGTTAATAAATTTTGATATCTGTCAATCACAATTTTATTTCGTTATACACTAACGCAGTGTTGTAATGTCGCTGGTTTCACGAAAAAAATGTTTATAATGACTTATAATCCAGGCATCCCACCATTACTTAAATACATCACAGTGCCTAAAAAATCTCGAGCGATATGCCTGGTGCGTTCTCCTAAGCCAACTCAAATGAACTCACCACTGCCTTTTAAAGTTATAGTTGCCGATTTTTGCTTCATTACTTCTTATGCAAATTTTTCAGATGCTTCCTGGAAAGGCCGATATTTTGTAAATTCTTGGGATTTTCGATCAAAATTCTGGACAAAGTTACGAAAAATACAAACAGAGATTTGCTTGAAACTTCGAATTTTTTTGAAGTCAACTTTTAGAATTATTTTTTTTACCAAACTGTTCCTTTTAGTTACTAGCATTCGATATAAATTTGACCAGTTTTTAGATATACTCTGAAAATATTATTTACGCCAGTAAAAATGTTAAACATTTTGGAAAGAATCGTTGCAGTGAACTTATGGAAAATTAGAACAACGGAATGAAGAAGATGTAAAGACTTTTGGGTTTACCAATCGTTCTAATTTTAACTTCTGTTTGACTATGTATTACAGCCAATTTGGAAATTTCAAATTGACATTTTAACAATTTATTAAACTTCACTTATCAAATATGGTTTTGACAAGTGAAGTTTAACCAATTGTTTAAATGTCCATTTGAAATTTCCAAATTAACTGTAATGTACACTTAGTCAAAACAGAAGTTAAAAAAAATTAGAACGATTGGTAAATTGTTAAAAAATTCGCAGCCCTCATCTTTACCATCTTCTTCATTTCCGTTGTTGTTCTAATTTTCCATAACTTCACTGCAAAATCCCCTCCCGACTCTCCCCAGTTCTTTCCAAAATGTTCCTGTAGCAAGGTTTTGACACTGGCTAGATAATATTTTCAAATTACTATATCTAAAAACTGAGGCATGGGACCCAAATTTATATCAGATGCTAGTGGCCCTAACTTAAAAGGAACAGTTTGGTTAAAAAAAAATAATTTTAAAATTAAAAGTTGACTTCCCTAAAAAATTCAAGTTTCAAAAGCAAATCCTCTGTTTGTATTTTTTTTCGTAACTTTGATCAAATTTTGTCGAAAAATCCCAAATTTACTAAAATATCAACCTTTTCCAGATATAGAAGCATCTGAAAAATTTGCATAAAAATTGTAAACTTAAAAAAATCAACTGGCTATAACTTTAAAAAAAACGCCAGTGGGTTCTGACATCTTTTTTAATTTAAGTTGGCTTATAGGAGAGGAGCACCAGAAAGATTAATTACAGGGCATATCGACTCGGATTTTTTTCCTTTTTATTTAAACGCAAATTGATGTATTTAAATAATAATTAGGGATGCCTGGACCATTTTTCTAAGTCATTACTAAGAAGCTAATTTTTTCGTGAGTAGCTTCATTTTGACGAGACGCCCAACTTTTTTCCTTACAATTTTCGTTAGTGGTAGCTTAAAGGGTAGTAGAAATTAAATTTGTTAATTTGACAGATATCAAAAATTTATTACAAACAGGTATTTTCTCCGTTAATTTTCATGATAATTATCTAAACAAACCGAAAAAATATTTGTCCTACAAAATGTCAGGTTTCATCAAAGAGTCCGATGCCACCAACATGTATGGTTAACGATTTCGTGTTAAATACAATCTTTTAGATTGCCTAAATAAAAACATCCAAGATGTGTGTAACTGAATATCTGATCCAGATTCTTTTAAAAGATCGACATACTAAGAAGAATTGGCTAATACTTCCAATTTTTTACACTTATTTAAACCATAAAAAAGATCGTGTAAAGACATAAAAGTAATAATCACTTCACACTAAACAATGCATTAACTTAAGAAATATAATTAACTGCAAAAAGATGATTTTATACAAAAATGGACTTTCATCGTTTTTCCCGTGTGGTCTTCAAGTGATATGCATCCACTGGAAATATCTACTCACGTCCGTTGTGCGCTCAACGACTTAACGCCTTACACGCTAAGCCATCACCGGACTATCATATCATAGAAGAAATACAGGTACTTCATAAAAAAAGGGCGTTTATCCTTTTTTGGTATGGTGTGCATAAATGCAGCTTTCCAGCTCTGTAGAAAAATTTCCGTATCATAAAAAAATCGATAGTTAAGTTATCTGTTCTACACTTTCATAAAAACTTGAAACAAAAATTTTACAGGTGAATAAGGAATATAGCATAACCCTTTAGTCTTCCTACCTATAAATAACATTTAAAACTAAAATATGGCAGTCTCCAAAACTAAGTTTCAAAAGGGACAAACCCCAAGATTGAGTATCAAAAGTGGCAATATCCAAACTTTAAAAGACATTTTTTTTTAACTGCAAAGAGTTTGTTATAAAATCAGTTGCCAATATCTTTTGTTTCTTAATATGGGAAATATTAGCCCGCCAATAAAAGTTTTATATTACACAACCACATTTTTGTCCATATCCAAAATTAAAGAAAATGCACACTTGATTTTAGACTCAGTGGCGTAGCTAGAGGTGTTGGGGCCCGGGGCGGCAAGTAAAGTGGGGGCCCTTACCATTTTGAGACCAAACAAAAATGGAATTTACCTTCAAAATGGGGTCCTTTCACTCTAATGTCATAATATATCATACTCACCTCCAAAAACGGTGGCCCTTCCCACTATATTCTATACGTTCTGTAGTCGCAGAGTCGAAGCTCCATTTTTTTACTTTTGTCTTCTAAAAATCAAGTTAACCACGACAAAAAAACAATTATACTTTTTTCACTATAAATTCCCCATTTTAGGGGCCTCTTCTAACTGGGGGCCCAGGGCCGGTTCGACCCCTCTTCCTTGCTACGCTAGTGTTTACTCAAGTAGATGTTTATATGTAGTTTACACCAGAGTTGGGTCGTATTCGAATACTCGGTATTCTGAATAGTATTCAGAATACTTTTGCCGTATTTGAATAGTATTTGAATACATTTGTGTGTTTAGTATTCGGTATTCGGCAGAATACTATTTTGCTCAGTATTGGGTATTCTGTATTTGAATACTTTAGAAGTATTCGACGAATATTTTTTTGAGTATTCGAATACCGAAAAGTGTAAGTAGTATCCGAATAGTAAAAATACTAAAATTGTCATGATTTTAATAAGAAAAATAACAAAAGTGAAGGCAAATCGAAAAAATAAGGACTTTTTTTTTTGCTCTTCAATTTTGGCATTTTGTAATAGGTTTTGTTTAGTAGTATACGAATTTTTTCGGTTCCAGTATTCGAATACCAAATCCGGGTATTCATGTATTTTCATGTATTCGAATACTTTTTTCTTCCAAGTATTCAAATATTTGGTATTCGAATACTTTCTTTTTCCGGTATTCGTATTCGTATTCGAATACCGATTTTCAGTATTCTGCCCAACTCTGGTTTACACCTATCTATTACTACTGCTTAGCTATATTAAACATGTATCAAATGGCGAATGCGCCAGGACATCGGTAATTTATAAAAATTTAGCGGTAGTCGCGGTAGTAGTGCGCTAATAAATACCAAAAATATAAACTTTTATTATGTAAATCAACAAACAAGTGTATTAACAACTTTTCAAGGATATTTAATCTTAAGTACCTGTAAACCTATCAAGATTCGGTTTGCATTTTTATTTAAAATCGGATAGGTAGTACCTATGTAGATAAATACGTAAAGTAGGTAGAGGTAACCATCAAAAATAACCTTATCATGACGATATTTTTTTTTTAAATGAAAACAAAATTATTCAGTTGGTACTTAGTTTTAATACGAACCTATTTTGTATTATCAAGCAGTGCAGTTTATTTTTAAGTTGTTATTTCATTATAGAAATAACAAGTAAGTACCCAATTTGTTTTATTTGTTAATAAAATATTACTAACCACATAAATTTGTGTTGCCAAAGTATGTTATTTGCCAATGCGGGCTCTTCTTAGTAGATAACTAATTATTTGATTTTTTATTCCACCTTATCAGAATTAAAAAAATAATTTTAAATTATTAGGGGTAGTAATTTAATTGATGATTAAAAATACAGGATATGATTCCTCAGCTTATTTTAGGAAGAAAAGTTCATATAAACATATCCTAAACTCTTAATTTTTAATCTACAGTCTACAGGGTGTTAAAGTTTTAATAAAAATCGTTTTCTCTTCATAACCTTAAAACTGTTGTAAATATTTTTATAAAATTTGGCACAAACTAACTAAGCACGAATAGAAATTTTTTAACATAAAACATTTTTAAATATTTTCACCAAGGCCGTCCGTAAGGGGTGAACACTGAACATTTTTCAAAGAAAAAAATATATGGTACGCCATTGATTTTTCCAAAAATAAAAATTGTTTTTTAAATCCTAATTTAATTTGCAACAAATTTGACCTCTTGACGTTTTTTCGTCCGATGCACCGGTTTCGCATAAAAACCAAAAATAGGGCATCAGCCTACTTAATTTTAAAAATAATTTTTGTTTTGGAAAAAGCACTGGCGTGGGGTAGGGCGGGGCTAGTTGAGCAATTTTTTACTTGATCGGTTATATGAGTCAAAAGTAAGTCTTAATGGCTTATAATGCATACTGATGGATTAGCAATTGATTATTAATAGTGTTCATACTAATTTCTTTCTAATAAGTTAAATTTAGGAGCTACATCTATTTTAATGTAGATAGTCAAGTATGCCCAACGTACCCCATAGGTGAGGTAAGTTGACTAAGGGTATGGGGCTAGTGGAGCACTTAGAAAGTATAGTCAAATCATGGCTTAAATGTTAGATACGGTAATAATAAAAATACATTTTGACAATTTGCTTTTAATAAAACTGCAACGTGCCTAGCTTGAACTATTGAATTTAATACCTATCAATTCATCTTCGTTTTTTAAACTTTTTAGGCAGTTTTATTTATCTTCTGTTTGATTTGGCTCCTTTTCTTGGGTATGGTCAAACTATTTTCAGAGAAAATTTATAAGTTAGATAGGTCAGGTCGTTTTCTTTGTTGCTTGTACAAAGTTCGGGTTGCAGCCTCTTTTAAATCCTGAAGAGACTCTAGTAGTCTTACTGTTAAAACTTTTCATACTTAAAAAACATTTCATACTTAAAACCGTGGGGTTAGTTGGACAACTGTAGCTCAACTAACCCCAACCTGAAATTTTAAAGGAAAAGTAAATTTATTAGAAAACAGTATTATATCCAAAATCTTTATACATAATTAAACTGCAATAAATTTACTTAAGATTACCACCTACCTGATTAAGAACGAAATACATTTAACTATCACAGATACAATTTTCCGGCTTGCAATTATTTTACTTTGTAATCACAAAATAAACATTGCGCACGGATACTTTTCTCGATCGCCGCGTCATCACTAGTGGTCGCACAATGAGTTCACCTCGCGCAACCCCTTCTTTATGCTATTTGATGCTTTCGCGTGCGGTCGATAGTTTTTGAGATATTTTGATTGCCCAACTTACCTCTATGCTCAACTAGCCCCGCCCTACCCTACTATATTTTTTTGAAAAAATTCCATTATACATCCCGTACGGACGCCATTGGTGGAAATAATTAGAAAACTTTTCATCAAAAAAGCCTATATTGATGCTTAGTATAGGTACCTGTTAAGTTTTATGAAATTATCTTTTAAAGAGTTTTAAAGCTATGAAAAGAAACCGATATTTTCTTAAAAACTTTAACACCCTGTAGCTTAAAAGTTAAAATGTTTAAGGCATATGTTTATATAAACTTTTCTTTCTAAAATAAGCTAAGAAATCATACTCTGTATATTTTGCCATCTATTAAATTACACCCCGTATATGTATTATTTTTTATGAAAAATAAATGCAAATTCACTCCACTTTGGTTTTTATAAAAATAATTAGTTACTGAATTATATTGTTTTTATCCGGAATAATAAAAACTCACCTTAAAGATTTTTTTAATAATGGAAATATCAGTATACAGGGTTATTAAACTAAATGTTCGCCATTGGTGACTTTATTGTTATTAGTCGAAATACTTTAAATTAGCAAACTAGTAACATTTTTAACGCTTTTAAAGCCGATTTCTACTTAGGGGTGTTCACCCGTGACGCGTAAGTCGGCACCCATCAGCTGATTGTCGGGGTTTTTCAAGGACACGGGTTAAATCATATCCATGCATATTTGAATCGAATTACAACTTTTGGTAGTACCAACCGTTAATTTATGTGGGGAATTTTAATAAAAAGTCTCCACCCATAGGGGAACATTAGAATCAGTCCTAATTTGACGGGTGGAAACGCACGAGTTTTAACCTCTTACCCATGACTCGCAGGTGTGAATCGTCAGGAGTCAAAGACTTTTACCCGGGGTAAAACCCTGGGTTAAAACTCCTAGGTGGGAATCGGCTTTTACGGATTAAAGATTTAAAAAAACAGCGAAATAACTTTTTTTTTTTTTTAATAGAAGTTTGTATATTTTATTATCTTTAGAAAAATTAAATTTTTGATCCATTATGTTCTCTTGTAAACCCTATTCGTGGCCAGTCTGCATATTTATTTTTGAAATAAGAATACCAAGTTGGTCAAACATATTCATACAAACAATATCATTAATGCAATAAGTCGGGCAATAAGTATACAGACCTTTTGGGGAGAATTAATCCCGTAATAAATTTTAACCCATGACTCACATCAATCCGAACTGTGGGATGTAGACAAGGGCGTATAAAATGCTTCTTATTATTCTTTTAAGAACCAGTAAATTTATAAGTTTAGGCTGTTTAGCGAAATGTATTAATAATGACTAATTTAAATTTTAACCATTCAAAGAATTATTTTCCAATAAATTTTTTCAAAATCGAGACGTTTTTCCAACGAAATTTGTCAACAAATCTTATTCATAGTGATTATTGATCTATTAGACTAATTAAATAGTTTTTTTTTATAAATAATGATCAATAAAAAGTTAGATCTGGTCATGGTATAGAGAATAACAAAACCAAAATACTTTCAGAAGGAAAGAGTATTCAGAGCTATTCTAAAACTGATGCAGTCCAGTCGCTGGGTATATACACATCGTGACAGCCCGAGGCTGTCAGTTAAAAGTCTGTGTGTTGAACACTAGCAGCTAGAATTTAGACAAAGACAGTCACCTTGAAAAAAATGCCCATGAAAGTTTTGAACTGGTAGGATGTGTTTTTCAAATTAACGCCTAGAAAGTTAAATGCCCCTGTTTTTCAAAAATTTTCCACTCCTATGTAGAGGATACTAACTCTTAGACTTTTTTCAGGACAGCGAACATGATTGCTATTTTAGCTGATAACACTGTACAAGATTTTAGAGCTTCAAATCCAGTATTAATTCTAAATCCTGTAAAACAGAAATCTGCAGAAAGTAATCTCAACCTTAGGTACTTGCTTGACAAACTGTATATACAGGGTGTTTAAAATTCCAGTACCCATTTTTAAGGATCAAAATAAAACGTTTTTCACAAACATATTACCTAAAATGCACCCCTTTTGAGCTACAGCCATTATCAGTTGCGCCTTTTTCCCAACCCAAAAAAAAAAACACAATTCTTAGCCACCATATTTGGAAAACAAACTCAAAGCGATGCAGATATCTCTTTCGCAGAATCTTAATTTAATACTGGATTAGGGCGCCAAAAATCTCGTCCATTTTAATGCATCCAAAACACAATCATGTTCCTTGTCGCAAAAAGAGTCATCAAATACTCATCCTCTATACTTACCAGCGGTTAAGTTTTACAGAGCAAAGACACCTTCAATCTTATTGGCGTTACATTTGAAAGTAACCTTAACTGGCACAAACACATTGTATCTATAGCCACGGCAACTTCAAAAAGCTTGGATTTCTCTTTCGAGCCAAAAAGTATTTTTCCCCTTCTAATTTATACACTTTATATGTGTCCCAAATCCGACCTCCTTGGAATATTGTTCTCATATCTGGGGCATGGCGTCCCCCACAACCCCTCAACTTTCCATTTAAGGAAGGGCTATTCGTATCATTAATAATTCTTTACGTATGCATCCTTATATGGTCCAACTGGACAGGCCCCGAACTTCCCACTTTGTTTGTTCTTTTATCCCTAGAGTTTCTAGAATGTGGAACCTGCTGCCTGCTGAGGTCTTTCCATCCCCCCAAATCTTCAAGTATTTAAGCTCCCGTGTTAACAAACTTCCTCTTACCTCGCTTAAAACACCCACGCTACTTTAGTATTTAGGCTTTAAGCCTTCGTCGATTGTCCAAAGATAAAAAAAGCACAGGCTACTACCCTTTGTGTATTCATTGGTTTTTAATTGTACGCAGTACCGGATTAATCTATAAGCACATTAGGCAATTACTTAGGGCATCACGTTGTCGGGGCACCATAAATAATACAAAAGAAACAAAATGCTTTTTGTGTGTTTTTATAAAGGTTTTTTTATTATTTTGCTCCCTACATATTTTAAACGCAAAATAAATTTTGTATGTGTTTTATAATATTTATAAACGTGAGGATCTTTTTTTTTGCTCGTCAAAAATTTTAAATGCAAAATAAATGTTTAAAGGTAGTATAGGTAGGGGGCCCCACAGGAGTGTGCAAATGTCGGTAAGATTTAATGAAGACAATGCAGTCATAATTATAGAAAAAATATTCCTATTTTGACCTTAACAATCTGCCTTTAAAATATTTGTAGTAAATTTTAGAACACCCTGTAAACATGCGTTCATACGATTTGTCAGAAAATACTAAATACTTTTTCTGCGAAATGGGTTACGAACTTTTTATTTACTATAAACTAATGAAATATAAGACAAGAATAATTTATTAGAAATGAAATTTATTAAAATAGCCACAACGTTCTTCCTGATCTTAATTATGTGACTATTGTCGTACTTTTTTACAGACATTTTTTGACAAACCTGTATATGGAGCCGTTAACATGTTTATTTTTTTTCAACATAAACCTAATTTTCGTATTCTACAAAAGTCAAGTAATTAACTTTATTTAAATTAATATTACCAGAAAATAAAATAATATAAAAACGGCCTAGTTACAATAAGTAAATACGTTTTATTTATAACTTACTGCAATTATAAAATTAAAAAGGCATTTTTTGCCATAAACAATAATGAACAGAATATTTTAATAAATCTATTTATGAACTTCGATCCAAAAATGTTTTCATTGTAATTTATTAGTTTCGACCGAATAATGTGCCGTGATAAAATTATAAATATCTTTACATTCATATTAAGCAAAATAATCATCCTAAAAGCACCATAAGGTGCTCTAAAAATAAAATAGAATTATTCAGAGTAGAAAGTGACGAATAATTAAAAAGCAACCTCGCAGACTGTCCATATAAGTATAAGATTTAACAAACGTGGGAGCAGAAAAAGTGACGTATGCTGTACCCACGGGTCACAGTTAACCTGTTGTTTGCTTTCAAGCCCGGCGCGTACTCTTCGCTCTTCGACATTACTTTTAAAACGAACGCGGTCGCGATCGCACCGAACGAAAACGCGCTTTTTTGTTTTTTTATTTTTTACTAATAAGATTTTTATTTATTTATTTTATAGTGCCGTCCATAAGTGCCTTATAAAATGACTGTGAACAAAAATACGAAAACCGGCAAGAAAAATCGGCAGCTACGACTAGCACATCTGCAACGACCAGCTCTAGCACGTCTCAACAAAAATCGTCGAAAAGCTCGAAAGTAGTGTCTTCCAGTACAAGTAAGTCCGAAACTAGTGGTGCTCTATCAAAGTCTTCTTCAGCTTCGAGTCTTCAAATATCCGATATTTCACATTTGCCTGTAAGCTCAAATATCGTCTCTTATACAGTGACTGAAATGTTGCCCACTGGTTCAGGCGAAAAAATAACAGTGTACGGTGAGGGTGGTGCAACATCCACTGAGTACAGACATTTTGTGGCTCAAGATACTGCTTCTAGTGCTCATAACACATCAATTCAACAAATTAGTTCTACTCTTAACGAATCAACATCAAACCTATCCTGTGCATCAGGATCCACGTATACTGTAACAGAACCAAGAGAGGAATACAAATTAACGTATAATAAAAATGATTCTGGATGGAATGGAAAATTTGTTGTAGAGGAAACACCCAAATCAAAGGGAAAAAAATCTGAAAAGCAAATAATAAAAAATGGTAACACTGTAATTGAGCAAAGTTCCTCTTCTACATCACACCAAGAAAGCTCCTCTATAGCTAAAAGTTCGTCCAGCAGTTACGTTGTTGAAATAGTAGATGGTAAAGAACGAATTGTGGACCAAAAGCACCATGAATCAGCTAACGCACAGTCATCTAGCAATGACGAATATTTAGCTTCTAAAAGTGGCACTAATATCACACCTGAAGTACACTACAAGCAAAAAGCAACGGAAAGTGCGTCAAGTTATGATACAGCAGTGCCAGAACTCAAAAATCCAAAAGGATATACGTCGGAATCGCAAAGAGAAGTGCATCAGGTAGGTGATAATGTTTCTTCAACGCAAAGCAGAACACATGACAACGTCGCAACTTTACTCAGCCATGACAGCAAACATACCCTAAGCGACAAAACAAAAGATTTTATAAATAAAGAAAAAATTGATACGACTATTAAAAGCAGTCAGGGTATTAAAAGTGATATTCGGGGATCTTCAAAAACTTGGAAAGTACTGGTACTGTAACTACAACAAAAAGTGACAAACATGATACATCTATCAAAAGCAGTAAAGTTTTGACAGATACCAGTACTAATATCAAGAAATCATCCACTGAACAAAGTACAGCTAAAAATGTTAAAACTTCTGAAAATTTAGGCCAGACTGAAACTGTGACCACAACGTACACTTACTACGATTCCAAAGGTAATGTGATAAAAACAGAGACTGATGTTGATACTCATGCCATTCCAGGATCATCCACCCAAAATATTACTACCAGCAATATATCAAGTATTGACACCAAACAGGATAATATCTCAGATCAATCGAAAAGAACTACCTATTATGTAGACGAAAACTACGTAAATACACAAAAATAAGATCCTCCCAAACTGATACCGACTCGAAAAATTTCTACGGACATACAGTTGATTCAAAAGACACCGTAGTATCTAATGTTTATGATTCAAAGGCTGTGCAAAATACCATTGGGTCCACAGGTAAAGTTATCACTGATCATACTTTAGAAAGTAAGGACGTTGTTTATTCAAATGATCGAAATTATGGTAAGACTGGTTGGAATGGTGCTTTACTTATGAGACACCACAGCAACCAAAAAAGCAAAGTCCGGTCCCTACTAGAAAAGCCACATCACCGACACGTAAGCCTTCAGATAGAGAAAGACGACTTGAATCGCCCTCTAGGAAAGGACCAAAGGATACCTCAACACCTATTAAAAAGTCACCAGGAGAAAGATCGCCAACAAGAAAACCACAAGATGATACCACAAGTGAGTCTACAACTGTCCGTTACGTTGACGAAAATTACGTCGATACTAACAAAATACGACAAGCTCAAACTACCACCCGTTCAGGTGACTTTTATGGTCATACTGTAGATTCAAAAAACACAATGGTTGGTAACACTTATGACTCAAAGGCTACACAAAATACCATTGGAACTTCAGGAAAAATTTTCATGGATCACAATATTGACTCGACTGACATAATTTATTCGAATGATCGCCTCTATGGAAAAACAGGATGGAATGGACAGTTCACTTATGAGACTCCCCAGCCAAAAAAACCAAGTGATAGAACATCTCCCCAAAGAAAACCAAAAGATCAACCCAGAACCGATTCTCCTTCCAGAAAATCTCCTACAGACAAACGGCGTACTGAAGAATCGCCTACCAGAAAAACACCAAGTGATAAACCTCGACGACCAGAACAATCTCCTACAAGAAAAGGTCCTAAAGGTCCACAAACCACAAAAGATTTTATTAGCACCGAAGTAGAGCAAAATATCAATCAGTTTTCTGACATTACTCAAACAGACGGATCCAAAACAACTTATTACGTAGACGAAAACTACGTAGACACAAATAAAATACGACAAGCGCAAACGTCCAGCCGCTCAGGTGATTTTTATGGTCATTCAGTGGATTCGAAAAATACCATGGTTGAAAATACTTACGATTCTAAGGCTACTCAAAATGCCATAGGAACTTCTGGAAAAGTGCTTATGGATCACACCACTGGTTCCACCGATATAGTTTATTCAAATGACCGCCTCTATGGTAAGACAGGATGGAATGGAAAATTTACATATGAGACTCCTCAACCTAAAAAACCAAGTGACAGAACCTCTCCTCAACGAAAACCCAAAGATCAACCTAGAACGGGCTCACCTTCAAGAAAATCCCCCACTGATAAGCCGAGACATCCCAAAGATTCTCCCACTAGGAAATCACCTTCTGATAAACCAAGGGGTCCGGATGAATCACCAACAAGAAAAGAGCCCCAAAGGTCCCAGTAGCACAACTACTGAAATAATCAATAATGTAAATCAGTTTACTGATCTTACTGATTCAAAAACGACCATTATTAGGGATTCAAAAACGTTTGTTGATAGCAAGTTTATCACATCATCCGATAGCACGGTCGTCAACGAAAATTACGTCATTATTGATGGTCAGAGGGTGCCAAGAGGTCCTCAACCAGCGGAACAAAGTTATTCCTACTGGTCCCATTACAGACTCAAAAACTGTAGTCGACACTTATCAGACGGTCACAAAAATGTCCGACTCAAAAACTTCTGTTACTAAGGATTCTCAAACTTTTGAGGATAAACAGAGTTCAAGGGAGCATTACACCATTCATGACACCTGGGATAGTTCCAAACCTAAGGGCCCTAAACAACCAAAAGGTCCCAGAGAACCAACCCGTCCAATAGATTTCGAAAAAATTACAACTGATGTTGTAGACATTATAGTAGAGGACACCAAATTAACTGACAAAAAGTAACTGATGTAACAAGTGTGACCGAGGATGTCAGTTTTCAGACATCCGTAGATCAAAAATTCACGACAGAAAAAGTTTCGAAAACAGATATAAAGACCGATACAAAAGTAGACAAAACAATCAAAGATATCAAGAGTTTCGATTCCGTAAATCGAGTGGACAAAACTTTTATCCAAGAAAACATCCTGGACATCAAGGATATTGTAAGTTAAAACGTGTAATTCTTGTGGTCATTTTTTTTTAATTTATTTTTCTGTTATAGAATGAAGTTGAAAACATTACAAATATTAAGAAAGTCACCGACAATAAGGTCATAAATATCGTGAAAACCATCAAAGAAAAGGCTGAACCTGTGAAAATAAAGGTTCCTCTCAAGGAGCAGTGCATTTGCGAGCTGTGTACATGCGGGTAAGTTAATAACTTACTTTTTGCTAATATACTGGTTGTGAAGTATTTATTTTTAAAACAATTTTACACCTTTTTACACACAGAGAAAATAATAAGCATCTAAAATTTAATACATTGTTATTATTTTAATAAAAATATTATTCTTTACAAAACAGTTGTATTTTAAAATTCATGGTTTAGCTTTGATTTGACAAAATTAATTTACTTTCATCTCTTTTACTTATTTTTATAAAAATAATTTTATACAACTATATTTTAGATATTACTTTAGGGTCGCGACTAAAGTTGTTTTTATAAAAAGTGTTGATTTAAATATATTAATAATTTATAACTAAAACAATGCAAATTATTATTTTTTAAAGAATTTTACTTATACTTAAAGTTGTTAACAAACTATTTAAAAGGTTAAATTAAACTGAATGCAAAAAAAACTTTTTAATAGTAAAAGGAACTTAGCAAATACAGTTTTCTTTAATGGAAGTTGATACGATTACGAAACTATTTGACCTTAGTTTTCAAAAATATTTCTTATAAAAATATATTTTAACTAATTAATTACAAGGTTAAATAAGTTAATTTTTACGTTCTTTTGCCACATGTTTTGTTTTGTTTTGTTGAAAAAATACATATTTTTTGGTCTAAGTTCTTAAACTTGGTGGTTATACCTTTTAAATTGATAATTAGATTAAAAGTTTATAAATAATAAATAAAATGAAGTTAAGAGTATGACATAAAATATTCACGGTCAAACTTTGTATGATAAAAAAAGTAATAAAAATCTTAAAAATCGTTTAAAAATTGTCTAAATATGTCTTCCTTTTTTTGCACTGCTAATACTACAAATACTTTTCGATTCTAGAAAACAATTCATGTGGATTAAAGTTTATTAATACATTTTAATTTATATTTTGATAATTTAAATCCAGAAAATATAAATAAAACGGATTAACATTAAGCCTAGATAAATCAAGGAAGCTAATTGAATCATTTTTCAATTGTCTATTGCAATTTATTAATTTTTAAATATACAGGGTGCTTTGGTGCTTAATATGCATAATACGATGTTTTTACTATGTTATTTTCAAGGCGGCATAAAAATACTTTTCCTTTACTAAGTTAAAATGCTTTAACTTCGATAAATAAAATTTGGTTCTAAATTTGTTTAAAGCATTTATCTAGGAATATGTTTTAAAAATTTGCAGTGTTTTAAATTAATGATTTATAAAAACTTTTCAGTTAATTATGAAAAAAATTATTGCCAATAGATATACAAAACTATAATTGACTTTTCGGTTATAGATCGTAAAAATCTATAATTTTTCTTTTATTATTTTTAAAACTCAGTTATGACATAATGAGTCTAAAATAATATTTAAATATTTTTAATGTGGTAATGTGATTAATTTCAGAGTTATTTTTTAATTTTTTTTAACCAAACATTTATATACAAAAATATATATTTTAACACCAAATATCTATTGTTGTATTTATTTTAAATATGAAAAAATCTTTGTATTTTTATTTTAACTAAGGACAAAATAAATAAAACAGGTTTTACATAATATTTAATATTACGATTGTACGGACGTCTCAGGTCTTATTATATTAAGAGAATGTTAAAGATAACCGTATTTTTGTGACCGGTTCGAGTTAATAATATCGTTTAATAAATCTTTATGCTTTAACATTATATTTCTTACCAATAAAATTTAAAAATGAGAACCATATTTTATATCTAGTACATTATTCACGTTAAAAAACCGTAGGTATAATTAATAGTTGGAAAATGCGTGAATTGCTTTCACAAGCCGTTATATCGATAAATTTGTCAGTTTTTAATATGCTAACTCCAAATGCCTACAAAAATTATCTAGCACAGTTGAGGAACTCCAGTGCAAAACGCAGTTTTTAATAAAACACAATTTTGAAAAGT
The DNA here is from genome assembly GCA_014170235.1 of Listronotus bonariensis. Classification (NCBI taxonomy): domain Eukaryota; kingdom Metazoa; phylum Arthropoda; class Insecta; order Coleoptera; family Curculionidae; genus Listronotus; species Listronotus bonariensis. The sequence goes on from JACEGR010004540.1 coordinate 15,498, forward strand.
ATCACAATTTTTAATGCGCTTTTTTCAATAAGTTATAAAAGTTTTTCAACGAAATAGAGGGTGTCTCTAAAAGGTCCTGAGGCTAAAATAGGACGATATAACCCAATTTTGGGTATACAGGATGTTTAAAATTTATTCTGGTTATAGTTTTTATAAATAATTTTGTAAATGGGAGGTCTAGTTTGTCAATATTTGGCTAAAGGGGGTTTTGGGAGGTAAGAAAATTGAATCTGCAATAAACCCTATTGTAAATGCTAGCGGGCGCCACCTGCTGTATTTTACACAAATAAAAACAAAATAACTATTTGAGCCACTTTGTGTACAACTTTAATTTGATTCTTTAACATATTTTACACAAAATACTTATATAGGGTGGCCGCCAGAAACCTTGGATATAAATTAAACAATGAAAATTAGGAAAAAAACTTCATATAAACACATATGTCCTAAACGTCTTAGTTTTTAAACTACAGGGTGGTAAATTTTGTTTAACAAATATTGTTTTATAATAACTTTTATATAAAAACAATATTTTTGCAAATTTTTAACACCCTGTAGTTAGACCGGTTAAGACATATGTTTTTAAAACGTTTTTTCCTAATTTTCATTGTTGAATTTATATTCGAAGTTACTCGATTACCTCGGCGCCCACCCTGTTTATAAGATGGATTTATTGAATTAAATAATTTGATTCCTGTATGGCAAGGTTTAAGCTATACAGGGTGTTTTAAAAATGGGATGATGATCTAAAGAATATGAGTCCTTTGGTGGCTTTAAGAAAAAAGTTTTAATAAACCTACGTCCTAAATGTATTTACTTTTGAGATACAGGGTGGCAAAGTTTTTAAAAATAGGTTTTTTACTCTTCTATATCTCAAAAGTTAAGACGTAGGGTTATTTGAACTTGTCTTCTTAAAATCGGTGACGTATTTACACTCTTAAAGATTAGCATCTTATTCTGAAGAATTAATTTTTTAAATCTCCGAACTATTAAGTTTTGGATGAAGAAAATTTGGGTTAGTTCCTTATATTTTAGCCTCAGAAATTTGTGGTAGCTTTTTTGCTGTACCTTTTAGAGACACCCGGTTTATAAAATTTATAAATTAAATATAAAAATAATTAATTTTTTTAAGTTAAAGTAAATAATTTAAATTGTTTAAGTTTTTGACTTTTGAAGGAAATTAATTTACTTTAGAAAATATTGCTTTGACATTCATAGCATAAGAGTTAGGTAATAAAGGTCTCAGACGCTCTGCATATATTTAAAAACCATAAAAATTTGCGTAAGCATATCTAACATGTTGCCATTTTACCTGTTTCCTGCTAATTTTAATACCTTTTATGTTTCTAAAAGTCGATATAAGATCGTTATACAAGCGGCAAAAATAAAAACAGTCAACAGTCATGACATCATCGACAAAAATAATTCCTTATTTGCCAATTTAATAACGAGGAATGGCGCAAGGTATTCATGAGCAAGAACTCGTTCTATGGTCATTCTGTTTTATAACAGATAACAGATAGTTTCTTGGAACATACAGGGTGTACCTGATATAAATCAAGACAACTTTAATTGTTGTTTGTTTGTTTGGTCATAATTATTGGTGTTTAGAATAACTTTTTATTGGGTTTGGTTGATTGTACAGGGTGAAACATCACATAATGGGAGATTCCTTGCCCAAAAATACGACTAAATGTTGTACATGGTTCCCCATAATAGGCTACCAATTTTAATATTTATTTTTTTTTGAGTATTATACACACTTTTTATCATACTAAATTACAGCTAACTCTTTAAGATTTATGAAAGCTTATAAATATTTGGATAATTTAATTCTAACTTTTAAAAATTACGTCTTTTAAATTACCTCCACCAACTTAAATACATTTTTCAGTATTAGATAATAAGTGGTTCATTAACGGCACCTGATTTTTTCCTGTGGAGACATTTAAAAGCCAAAGTGTTTGCGAGTCGTCCAGGCAAAGAGTAGGTATTCCAGGTACAATCGATGAACTCGAAGTCAAAATTCGTAAAGAAATTATAGAAATAAACGCAGGGGATATCGACTTTCTGAGGGGGGGGCAAAGGCCGAGGAGAAGTGAGTGAGGTGGCAAAAAACAAAAAATTTTAAAGGAGGTTTAAATTTTTTGAAAAACAAAAAAAATATGTCCTCTAACCTCTTTTTATTGTTTTCACCTTTCATTCTTTTTATAAAATTACACAAAACCTCCTTCCCACGTATTTGAAAAGGTCCTCACTCTTCAATTCCATCATCAGCCTCACCCCTCGGACCAACCTTGGGGGGCCCTCAATAAATGCCCATATTTGCCATTAGATATGTATGAAACACAATAAAATAGAAAGGATGTCGGATCCAAGGGCCCCTCCCCTATGACCGCCCCTGAATAAACGAAGGTTTGCTACGCCGTGAAATAAACCACTTTTTATCTAATATTGAAAAATGTGTTAAAGCTGATGGAGATCATTTAGAAGAAGCCGTGATTTTTAAAAGTTAGTCTTAAATTAGCCATATATTTATAAGTTATCATAAATCCCAAAAAGTCAAATGTTATTTAGTATAATAAAAAAAATGTTTGATCAACTAAAAATTTTTAATTCAAATATTAAAATGGGTAGCCTATTATGGAAAACACTGTATAAACGTAAGTCTAAAACGGCTTTATTGTACGATACAGAGTGTGCAGGAAAAATTTAAAGTTGAAGTATAGATTAGATTACATATTCTATTGATAAACTTTTTGTCATTATTATTAAGCAGCGAACAACGGTTTTTTTTAATCATTATTTCGCCAACTTGATAATATACAGGGCGTTTCCTAACTACGGTATTGAAACTCTTGAAGGTTATTTCTTATGTCATTTTATAAAAACAGGTCCTATAACCATATGTCTGGATTTGCTTCATTTCCAGTTCCGGATTAACCCCATAAGCAAATTAAGCAATTGCTTGGGGCATCAAGTTCTCGGGGGCACCACAAAGGGGGCACTTAAGATAGAAAAGAAAGAAAATAGTAGAAACGTCCTTTTGAGTGTCATATTTTTGTTTTGGAGAAAGTTGAAGGCCTTTTTTTTGCCCTTCAAAAATTTCTGGTGAGAAATAGTGTTTCCTACTCTAGTGTAGGAGGTATCACAGGGGTAGTGTGCTTAGGGCATCACAAAGTCTTAATACGGCACTGGTTATTTCTAAGATACAGGGCGTTAATTTTTTTGTTTAAGTCGGTATCTTATCAATTCTTAAGTACCCTTTAACCTATTTGGTTAAAATTCGGTACACCTATTTAATGTAATAGGATGCTGGTAAAGCACTACCTGGATTAAGTGGTACAGTGGCGTCTTGGTGGCCACCACAGCCAATAATATTGGAAAAAAGTACGCCGTGCGTTTTAATGTATTTTTATATTTCTTTTCCAATAAATAAGCCAATAAAATTATAGTAAGAACATTTTAAAAGCGCAAATTCGGTACCCTTTGAAAATAATACAAAAAACATAAAAAAGGCCGCCTGCAATCGGAATATTTTATACAAAGGCGTCGCTACCCTTTACAGCCACGCGCCAATACACTATGGGATAGAAATCCATTATTTTGGCCAAAAAGCAACTTTGAAATTCTAATGGCTCATGCTATGTATTTCAAAGTAGATACTGCAAACTACATGTACGCAAAATTATAAAAGGATATGACGACTTCTATTGGGGTAATAAGAAATTTGAAAATGTATTTTAAGTAAACATAAATATACAACATTTAATCTCCTTAGTTTATTATTACCCTTGATTACTAAAAAAGTAAAAGAGTTTAAATAATAATTGTTGTGTTTCCGATGCAGTCTCGCGAAGTCTCGCTACTTTTGTCAAAAAAGATTTTTTTATAATTTACAAGGTTTTCCATTTTAAAATTTAATATGTTTTGTCCTACACTGTATATCCTAAAAGATAAAAGCATTCTGATGAAAGATATGGATTCTACAGAATCTACCCAACAAAACAGTGTTATTATTTATTTTATACGTTAAAAAATTAAAAAAGTTGGGAAGATGTATCTCTATTACGCTTCTAAGAATAATTTAAAATTATTTTTCAGATTTGGATGGTCATATTTCCGAAACTAATTGAGATAGACACATCAAATGTAGTATTTTTCTAAAGCATTTTAAAAGATTTTTTGGTGGTGATATAATATTCAGGGTATTTCATTTAAAAAATCATACCTATTGTCGTACCCTATATATCATATTAGATAATAATCATCGGATTACTGATTAGAATAATACCAAATTAACCAAACAAGCTGACATTTTAGTTTATTTTGTACAATAAAAAATAATAATGTTAAGTGGGGTGTAAACTTATAATAACATATAATAAGTTTTAGGTTTCCAAAAAGCATTTGTAATAATTTATAATATTTTCCAGTAAAAAGCACCTCATTTTAAGTTACCTGAATTGGTAAGTTTCAGAATTTTGTCCAAAAAAATTAATTTCTATCCCATAGTGCGATGACCACCTGCATCAACCGGCATATCATAAAAGAAATACAGCAAAGGCGGCCGCGAAGACAAGCATGCCGATTTATTTGCTTTAAACTTTTTGTGATTTTTTTTCTTATCAAAGAGCACCGAATTTACATTTTTAAACTGTTCCTTCTATACTTCATTTACAATTTCCGGTTGAGTAACAGACAGTGCCTCTCTAAGCCACCTTTTCCATATTTAAGTTTTCTGTTTCAACTTAAACTTATTTTTTAAATTGAAAATAATACACACACCGTTATTTTGATCAGTAATATTCTATATTTATTTATTCCGTACGCGAATATTTAAATTTATGAATACAAAGCATGGCAGGCACATGATCTCTTCGTGTCCCATTGTCATTTAAGTCATCCATTTAAAATAAATTTATTTATATTGAAAAACATTCTTTATAGCTATTTGTTTAACAAATAAATAAACAAAGTACAGTTAGCGCCGATTGAAGATAGGACATTGGCAAAACTTATAAAATGATAACTGTTTTCTGGGAGTCATAACATTTAATGAGATTACGAATACGGTATGTATGTTCATTTGGGTTCATTTCAGGAGCGGTTCAAGGCAAAAACGTTTAAAGAGATCAAATAAAACACTTACAAAATGTTTAATAGTTTGTTTTAAGATATTTAGGTATTAATAAATAAATTAAACTAAACGGTTTAAATGAAAACAAAAAAATTTTTTTGAAAAATTTGTAAAGTTTTTTTCAATAAAAATACAGAAAAAAAGAGGGTTAACAAATTGCCTAAATATTTTGATACTGTATGCGTAACTTTATTCTTAATATCTTAAAAATTTGACTGTGTGTTAACTTTTTCTTCCCGGTACTAAGGGGGTATTCTAGTGTAGAAATACAGGGTGATCTCAAAAATCGACCACGAAACTTAAGGTAAAGTAGAATCACCTACTTGACAAAATAAGGGTCGAGCTTCATATATATTTTTTTTCAAAATGTCATTCGTTTTCGAGTTACAAGCCGTCGAAGTTCTTATGTTTGTGTTTGTCGCCATATTGCATTTATTTTTAATCAATTCAGTTGATATTTGGCACACAAATCGAGCTTTTGCAAATTCTAAAATTTTAAGAAAAATTACTTTTTTTTAATACCGCCACTACTTTACCTAAATCTTAAAATTTATTTACATCATAACTTTTTATTTTGACAGATATCGCAAAGCTGGGGCCGCCATTTTATAGACAATCAAAAACTTAAAAATAAGGTACTCCTTATTAAAGTCGATAAACCTCACCGTTTAGCGCAAATAGACATTAAAGTTTTCATCAATTTCAATAAAATTACCTACATATAGGGTGTCCAGTAACTCAACCGACAAACTTTACGGGCGATTCTACAACAAAATATAAGAAAAAACTTTATATAAACATATGTCCTAAACGTCTTAGTTTTTGAACTACGGGGTGTTGAAAATTAAAAGAAAAAAGTTTTTCTTTAAATATTTAACACACCGTAGTTTAAAACTAAGACGTTTAGGACATATGCTATATGAAGTTTTTTCTTATTTTCTGTTGTAAAATCGCCACGTAAAATTTGTCGGTTGAGTTACTGGACACCCTGTATTTATGTAGGTAATTTGTTTGAAATTGTTGAAAACTTTGATGTCTATTGGTGCCTAAACGGTGAGGTTTATCGACTTTAATAAAGAGTACCTTATTTTTTAAGTTTTTGATTGTCTATAAAATGGCGCCCCCAGCTTTGCGATATCTGTCAAAATAAAAAGTTATGATGTAAATAAATGGTAAGTTTTAGGTAAAGTAGTGGCAGTATTTAAAAAAGGACTTTTGTCCTAAAATTTTAGAATATGCAAAGCTCGATTTGCGTGCCAAATATCAACGGGATTGGTTAAAAAATAAATGCAATATGGCGAAAAAACCAAAACCATAATTGAACTTTGACGGCTTGTAACTCCAAAAAAGAATGACATTTTGAAAAAAATTTATATGAAGCTTTACCCTTATTTTGTCAAGTAGAATCACCCCTTAAGTTTTGTGATCGATTTTTAAATCACCCTGTATATAAAAAAGTTTAACTATTAGAATATGCCTATATGCAAGAGGATTTTTCAAAATTTAAATAATTTTCGGAGTTATAATTATTTTGCTGATGCGATATCCAAACTGGCTCGGCCAGAACTAATCCATCAACCCCGAATTGACCGCTGGATACGAGCATCCAGCGTATCAAAGCTGTTTGACTAAAAGAAAAGTAAGCGAGAAATAGTTTTTTCAAAGTCGAGGAAGGTCCGATGTAGGAAGCAGGAATGGCAGATTAAATAGTGGCCCCTTTTTTCGAAAACATTGTCTCCTCACTCACTTTGTCTTTTTTTAGATTTTTTCAAATCAAATATGTATAAACACCCAACCTCCCACCTCCTTCCCTATATACGCCCAAGACTTCGACTGCGAAAACTTGACGCGAAACTTTAAAAGCGTTTTTCTCGAGACTGTATTTTTCAAGACGGTAGTGCCTCAAATTCCAATTTTAGCCGCAACCTCAAATTTAAATTTTTACTTGTTTAAAAAAATGACAAAAACGTGGTTCAATTTCAACTTGTTTTGTTTTGTATGTTTTTTTTTTTTTTTGTATTTTTACAGCGGCACCTCAAAAATATTGTATAATTTTTTTGTCAGTTTTAAAAATAATCTTAAGAAAATGGTTAAATATTACTTGCATGGGTCCCAAGTCTTAAATTTTCAGATTTAAAAAAATAATAATAAAAATCTAGTTACTCCCTTAGGTGTTGATTAGTCAAAATAATAATGATACACACCTTAAATGTTGGGACTATTATTATAACTGTTACATTAAAAATGATTTTAACAAAATATATTAGCAAGGTTAAAAACACAAAGATACTTAAAAAATTATCATCACCCGATTGGAATTTATCTTAAACATTTAACTCATTTTTTTTTATTTACAAACACATCTATTTTTACAGTATGATATAAGGCGCGTGATAAAAGTTTAGCCAAACTTTTTACAACATACATACAGTGCGTCCAAAAAAGCATTTGTTAATATCTCGAAACATAATTTTTAGATTTAATTTGTTGCCGATCTGAATCTCTTCACATCTATTTATTTTAGATTTTTTTGGGCTCTTCCTATACTCTACTGTAATCTTAAAAAATAAAATTTTTGGGAGAAGTTATTAATAAGCCACCTTTTTCTACTATTTATTCCGGATATCCTGACCCAGTATATTAAAATCGTGACGGCAGAAAAAAACTATACTTATTAGAAATTTAATTTAATTTTAATTTTAACATGATTTTTACTTTTATTACTCAAGAAATAAAAATAGCACTGAAATATTGTAAAAAAATCAAATCACTGACGGACGTGTTTACAAACAAAACAGTTTAATTTTATTGAAGTATGACATTTAAATAACCATGACGAAATTGTTGAGTCTCGTTTTTCACTATATTTAAAGGTTAATTAGATCAGTTGAACTCAATTAGAATTGATTCGTGCAAAATTGGAGAATTATAATCTGTTTTTATGTGTGATATTAACTGGATTTTCTTTTATGTAACGGATGCTTATCTAAATGGTTGATAACAGTATAGCTGCAATTTGATATAGTTAATATTATTTACAATATATTATTATGAGTCTTTACAAGGTTTATTAAAAAAAAACTTTATATGCAGCCACTGCAAGGAGTACGAACGAAGTGTTTACAAACTGGCGTTTCTCATGATCCCTGCCCAATTCCCTGCTCACTGCCGCGGAAATGCATTGCATCTCAAGGTGGTATTTTATTTAAATATCTTTAAAACGGCAAATAGCAATAGTATGTGTGGCATCTAAAAGTTTTTGGGTATATTGAACAGCGATATCGGTGCAGTTTTTAGATTTCTGAGTTTATCTTGGGGATATTTTTTTGGCTTTTTAAATCGAATGTCCTATTTATTTTTATTACAATAAATACGGCAGTCTAAAAAAATGCGTTCTTTGCAAAATCCCTATTGATCATTAATTGTTACTTTCGAGAAAAGTTTAAAAAGTTATTTGTTTAAGCAATACTTGGATTGTAAAAATTATTATATTAGTAATTTATTTTTTTATAAAGGACTTTACCATAAAAATAAAGTTTCTTTACTTTTGGTCTTATAAAAAATAGTAGTTTTTTTTTAATTTAAGATATGAGGTAAATTTTTTTAAAAAGAACATGATTTTTATAATAGACCTAATTTTCTGAAAAAAGAGACATATTTTTATTTAGAATTTGTACAAATATTATTTAGCCTTTATTCGTAATGCCACGACTGTTATCATCTTTGTCTAAATCCGCAATTCGTTTCTTTTCCTTTAGATTTGATAATCCTGTGAATATTTTGTTATAAAAAATTTGATCTTTGTTTTCTTTAAATGCTTACAAACATGCTTAATACCTTAATCTATAAAAATTTACCAATATAAGCAAATGACTGACGTTTTCTGTCAGAACACGATCGGTCACTGACATTATTCATTTTTGCTGAAAACTGCTCTTGGATTAAGTTTGGTCGCTTATATCTTTGACTGTCAGTGGCGTACATAATTTTATTTTCTGGAGGGGGGAGGTGGAGGGGTAATGGAAGTTACAAAGTGTATTTGGATGTCGAAGAAATGTTTAAAAAGCAACAAAAAAAGGTCCTCATCTTAAAAAACACCTAAATAGTTACTTACTTTCTCCTTACCAAAACATGTTCTACTAGGCATAAGCAACCAAAGAAGCAACTCACAGCTGGCATAAGTCCATTAAAAAAAAAAACATTGGGGTTTGCAAAGAGCTATTCAATTATTGGTCAACTTAAAAATTTTCATAATTATTTTTTTATAAGGTTGTTTAGAGGCTGAAGCGATAAACTTCTTACTAAATTTGTTATCTAAGTTTTTTGAGCATGCCGCATTGAACATTAGTGTTGCCAACTATTTTAAAAATTTGGAATCTTCCTGAATTAGGCATGTTTATTTCAGTGCAATAAAAATAAATGGGACATTAAAAAAAAAGGTACAAGTACTTGGAAAATATAAAATAGTGTTTAATTCCATATAATGAAGAATTTCCAGAATAGTAATTTATGTAACAGGTGCATAAAGTGATACTTTTTTGCGAATGGGAAGTTTGACAGCACGAGCCGTTAGGCGAGTGCGGCAATCCCATGAGTAAAAAAATACGCTTTATGAATGTGTTACATAATATATTTTTCCACGACCGTTTACAATTTTTCCAAAATACCATTTTATACATGTTTTATCATCTAAACTTATTAATTTTAATTTTTGCCGCACAGCCATTATATTGTAACAAAAAATCATAGCCTCCTAATTTTTAAGAGACATTTATCCTTCTCATAACTATGCATTTATTATTAAATTTAAGAAAATTGTATGTACTTACTTTTTGTAAAAATAATACTATAACAGTACAAATTTATATTCAATGTCTTAGTCATTAAAATTTATTATTACCAATAATTTTTATTAAATGTATTTACAATATGTCAAATTTTAAAACAAGTGACACATGAACTAAAAGGAATAATGCTGAAATCAAAAGTAACTTGACCGTTTGGTTCAGTTGATGTCGCGTTTACTGTTACATTGCATAAATTAATATTTAAGTGTATTGTAGTAGGCATTGAAACAAAACACTAATTCAAAGTGTGAAAAAAAAGCTTCGAAGTGTTAAAAAGTTACTTTTCTTAACACTTTATGTAGTGTACTAGAATGGAGTACTTTAACTTCATGTTAACGATTTACAGCATTTTTTTAATGGTTGTGGAAAAATATATTTTTAATGCTGCTTTAGCGTTAAAAAAATAGATATAAGAGTTGCGGTAAAATAATTTTAAAGTAATAATATTAAAATTTGGTAAAACGAGGGATATAAAAAGCAGAGAAAAATAATTCGTAGTAAAAATGTTCTCTGTATTATTCCGCAGTGTGCTCTCTTGCGTACTTACTAAACTGCAGTAGATATAAATTAACTTGATCCTGCGAAATGAAACCATGTGCGGCCGACTTTAACTTTTAAATACCCGGCTTTAATTTTATTTTACTTTGTATCATCTCTTGTTGATCATAAATACGGATAAACCAAAATGTTTCCTCGTTTTGTATTCAGATAGTTTTGTACGGATATACGCTTTAATAACTTTCAACAATGCAACTTGCAAGTTAAGGCCAAGTGGTCATATTTTTGAATCTAATATTTGAAAGAAAAAAAAACAATTGCATATAAAAGGTAGTTTTTGCGCTTTTATTTTAAAAATAATATTTTTTGGTTAAAAGCTTTCAAAACACGAAATCCTCCGGATAAAATTACTTTATATGAATTAGTATAAAACCTCTTGGATTGTACTGTTGATGGGGTATATTAAAATATTTATATAATTGGCCACTTGCATTTACGAGATTAGGTTTAAAAAAATGCCCAACAAGTTAACATGCAGCTTTTGCACTTCGAAAAATCGCTACTTTGCAAATTGCACGCTTGTCGCCCTTCAGTCTCGCCGTGCACTAACTGTTTTTGCGTGCGTAAAAGTATCACTTTGCGCACGTGTTGGAAAAATAACCATAATATTAGTAAGGTCAATAAATAAAACCAATTAATTTAGACATTAGGACTCTTTTTAACACGCTTTTATTAGCTTGGGTTGTAACTATCTATCTATCCATCTATCTATCTATCTATGTAACGGAATCTTTGAGCCTAATTTTTACCAACTTCCAGCGATTCAATTTCTTTGAAACTTTGCACACGTATCAAGGACCGATGACAATGCAATAATTTAAAAACAGTATCCCGTTATCCTGATTAGGACCGCCAGGATAAATAAATTCCTTTACAGATCCTCTGTGTCTCTTGACAAAATGGCGAAGGAATTTTTTAGTGAATAACCTGGAGCATTTATTTTTAAAAAACTAATTGATATATCGAATTAAAAAATGAAAAATAAATAATAGTTTAAAAAAACTAAAAAACACGCTTTTATATGCAACCGAACTAAAAATTAGAAAATAATTTTTCATTACAAAGAGTTTGTCACTTCAGAGTAAAAGCGTGGGGTGCTTATTATATTAAATGTTTTAATTATTCTATTTGCAAATATCTATGAGGGAAAAGTTATGAAAAAAAAAAATAGTAAAATGCACCCCACGCTTTTTACTCTGAAGTGACAAACTCTTGGTAATGAAAAATTATTTTCTAATTTTAGTTCGGTTGCATATAAAAGCGTGTTTTTTAGTTTTTATATATATATTTTATATTATTTATTTATTAAAAGGAATAAGATTGAACGCGTCGAATTTCGACGGAAAGAAATTTCATTATAAAGTAACTACTTTAAGTTTTCAGTTTTATCTTAAATAGAAATATTGGTACAAATTTAAATTTAATTTACAAAACATCACGTACTAAAAGCACGCATTCAATAAATTTCTTGTTCTTGTAAGCCACATGCCGCAAATCCTTAATTCCATCAATAAATTCGTTTTCAATGACCCAGTTAATCGGCTGAGGTTCTTAAATATAAATTAATTACCAAGTATGTCTGGGCTGTTCAATGCTGTTCCGAGAAAATAATTGTACTTGATACAGTACCGGACAAAATTCAAACTTTTCTTTTGTTTTATCTCTATGAAGATAAAAAATTGTAGTTACTAAACTAAATTATTTAAAATAAAAACACCACTACAGAACTTACTTTCACTATGAAAACTTTTAACTACGAGCCCCGTCTCAGTGAAGTTGGTCCAACCAGCTAAAATCTGTAATTATGTTAAGTTTTTTTATATCCTTTAGGAATGTCCAAAAAATTTAAATTATTAAAACTTATTTAAAGGTTAAAAGGGCCGTAAAAAAATATCCTCAACTGTTTTAACATTCATTTGGTGGTTTAAACCACCATAAATGTGGTTGTATTGGCACAATTTTTCTGGGTTATGATTTGGACCACCCTGTAGATACTTTGCGGGACTGCAAACTTCAAAAGTAATTTTATCTTTTAAATATATATATTTTAATCAAATAACCCATATTTCGATCTTCTATCTATGTTTTTAAAAAATGTATTTATTATAATGTGATATTCTAATAATAAATAATATCCAATGACGTTACTTTGGAAAGCCCTAAATCCAAAATATTAGCGGTGACCCCCAAAATTTTTATGAAAATATTACCAGTAAGGATGGGACTCTAACATACTACAATCTTAAAGAATTTTACCAATGCAGGTTTTTAATACAAATGCAGCGGAGTCCTTCACAAATATTTATTTATATCAGTTGGGCCAAGTTCACTAAGACGGGGCTCGTATGTATTATTCCTTTTTTTAATGTGGAGGTGCTTTAATCAAAAATAATGGTAATTGTCTTGAAAATTGCTTCAACACCGGTTTTGATTAATTTTGGTATGAGAAATTCTAGGTTAAGCGTCCCTATCAAATAATTTTAAATTCTTTTAATAATAAGGCATAAGGTGACTAAATACGATTACCCCCCTTAGCATAAGCAGTAGTTCATCAACTAAATAAATAGTTAATGCACTCTCCTGCGGCGCGTTTGAATGCGGCTTTCAAACAGGCAAGGTCGAGCCACCGTGTACCATGCGAAGTGCGAAGATAACGACTGCACAGTATAGAAAAGGATAACAGGCTTTGTTTATTCAGCAAGTCGTCGAAGGAAAGGCGGGGTAGCGAGGGGCCTGATCGAAGCCGCGTCGTCGAGTGCATTAACTATTCTTTTAGTTGATAAACTCTGGCATGAGTAAGAAGAAGTAAGAAGGAGTAAGAAAAATTTGCATGGAAAAGTCCTTTGTTCGTAATAGTTTTATTGCTTATTGTCATGTGAACCCCCTTTTGTAAACGAGAAGAAAGAAAGAGAACATGTTATAGTAGAAAAATTAGTAAAATAGATGTGGTTTTAAAAGTGATAAAAACATGGTATTCTGAAAGAAGGGACCTTTTTTGTGATTATTTTTATAGTTTTTTGACAACGTCTTTATCCAGAAATGATTATTTAGCCAAGGTCACTACTTTTAGTCACATATAAGTAAAAAATATAATTGGTACCTAAAATTAACTAGCAATGAAATCAATCACATTTAATAAATAAATTGCAGTAGGCTATAATCACAAATCGGGAACAATAAATTTATTGTTTGTATGGATATAAATCCACAAAGAAGTGCTTTAGTCGTAGAAAAAGTTTAGTATGCAACTCGTTCGGAATACTTATTTAGTGCTCGTCTCATAATATACTATGCCCCTTTTTCCATTTCAGATAAAAGTAAATATAATAAAAAAAAACAAGACACCAGGAGCTTTTGAGATTCCAATCGTCATCGACTAATTGGGGACACCCTGTACAGATAAAATGAATTAAACATACCGGTTACATGTTGTCTCTCTGACGCAATATACAAATAACTTTTTCCGTTCATGCCAAAGTGCAGTAGCAGCTTTCGTTTTAAGTGTTACAAAAAATAAAAGGTTGTTATGCCTAGTAAGGTCTTGTTCGGTTAAAATTGGCCGTCTGTGGTGTCTTGAGAAAGGAATTGTTGTACTTTAGCCTACCTATTTATAAGCAAAGTACCTATTAACTTTAATGACCATAAAATAACCAAAGTAGCTTATAAAGGATCGTCAAAAATTTAGATCATATTTTTTTACCATTTATAGTAATACTTTTACTCAAAGTTAAAAATAATGGACAACAAAAACAATAAAGCGTTCTGTTCCTATTATTATAAGATTGCCTTTTTAAGGTTTCCCAGACAAAAATAATTGTTTTTGTCCAAAAGTACAACTTTGTAAATAGTATTTTATACAGTGTGTTAAAAAAAAGCCTTAGGAAATTTTTAAGGGGTCATTCTACAAGGGCAGTGGCGTAGCTAGGTCAGCAAGGGCCCTGGAGCAAAAAATTGAAGTAGGGACCTAAACCCAAAAGAAATGACAAAAAAAGGTCTTTACATCTTTACACCTACATTCATCATACATTTTTCTTTTTTCCTTAGATTATTTTTTAGGAAAACAAAAGTGACTTTTACACATTTTTTTTCACTACGCCCGGTCCCTGTCAACTTCATAGTAGCTACGCCACTGTACAAAGGGTTAATAAGTTAGAGGGGTTAAAAGTTTAATATTTATTTTTGTGTTTTGGCCATATTGCATTTATTTTTCAACCATCAATCTAGTGGACATTCGGCACACAGAATTGAGCTCTGCAGATTCTAAATTTTTAAAATAAAAATACTTTTTTACCGTCGGAGGGCACTTGCCTGGAACATAAAATGTATATACTTTATAACCCATATAAAAATAATCTATTGGTTCTAACAAAAATAAATTTGAAAAATTGTCTAAATCGTGTTCGTAATTCAAATAGCATTTATTTAGTAATATGTCAATAAATCCTTGGTTTGTATTAAATTACCTACATAAAATATTGTTTGCTGTTAGATTACTTGATTATATGTCAATCAAAATCTGTATTGCTTTAGATAAGATAAAACTTTTGATGCTACCTTAATTAGGATGCTACCTTAATTAGCAGGGAAGAGTAAGGTAAAATGATCCCATCAAGAAAAAAAAATAATTGTAAAATTGTACCAAACATCTTTTTTATATTCTGTTTATTATAGGCAACATTTTTTTGTAGAACACAAAACCATTTTGTAATAAGCTTTATTATTTTTATAAAAATACCTACGGAAAAATGTAAAATGATAATCGAAAAACAGAATTTTTTAGTATGAAAAAACATACTTAATATTAATATTATTCTTAAATGACTTAAATAAAAACGAAGCATAGATCACACACCAACGTCTTTTCTTCTTTGCTTGATATTATTACTGTCTGTTTAGAATTAACTAACTATTAAAAAGGTGGTCAGCGGGGGATCGTTACCACGTATTAGTGTTTAGATGGTGTGGTTATGGCCAATACTTAAGGAGTCATTTTAATCCGAAGGGATTATTTTACTCCACTCTCCCTATTTGTATATGCCTTACTTATGTCAGAGTATTATTATATTCCAAAACTTATACACCTCGTGCCAGCTCGCTGCGTTTAATTGACTACCATTGTGTTTAACACTAACAATTTGAGATTAAACAAAGAATGCCTGAATGTAAACATCCCAAGTCCCATTATTTTGCTTTTACTGTCTTAAGAATTGGCTAAAATTCCCAATAAACCTTTGCATTGGCATGGCACAACTTGAATATCATTTAGCAGTGGCGTAGCTAGGGCAGCAGGGCCCTGGGGCACAAAAGTAAAGTAGGGCCCCTAAAAATTTGAAGAGCAAAAAAATCCTTATTATTTTTTCATTTTCTACTTTCTTTATCTATCTTCATTCATACAACACACCAAAAAATTGAAGAGCAAAAAAAAGTCCTACTCCTTTATTTTTCATCGCATTTCTTTTCAGTTTTTCTGTACTTAGCCCGAGGACCCCATTATAAGTCCAAGGGGCCCCCTAAGCTCCCATAGTAGCTACGCACACTGGTATTTACTAAGTTTTGTTGTAATTTAAGGGTGTTTTAATAGCATGAAGAGGCTAATTTGGCACTTGCTTAATTAAATTATGTCCAGTGGCATTTCATGTGGCTCCTGGACGAATATTTGCGACAAAAAAATGTGTTCCACTGAATTTTTGGATTTTATTAATATTTCTTATTTGCATGTATAATAACAGCAAATACCGAATTAAATAAAAGTTTATTACTGCACTAACAAATTTTACTAAATTAGGTGTTCTGAGAGAATTAATTTCAAACCCATGTTAATAATATTTTTTTTCTTTGGATTAAACACATAGCACTGATTGTTTTCGAAGAAAATTACTTAATATTTTTGCTCGGTCTCAGTAAATGGCCCAATTTTCATAATTTAAAAGTTAACTAAATTCATATAACCTAAATCGAGTCGCCAACCAACGGTAAATAGTACGGCAAAGTCATACTCTAGCGTCGCTAAATATGGGCAGGACACGGAATGACCTTAAGTTAATAATATGCAGCAGCATTCAGAAACGGCGAACCAAAGAAGAAAACCTTCTGCCAACCGCAGAAATTTTATATATGGATTTTTTACAATGACAACGTATTTTTATTTTTTATTTTTGCGGTTACCATTTTTCTTCCTTACCGATTATTATATTAACTGCATTGATTAAATCTGGCATTTTAACTTTAAAGAATGTGATAAAATAGATAACACTTACTTGAGTTTTTGCCAAGATCGTTTAATAGGTAAGGTTGCCTCGTAAGCGTTTTAACATGGCGGACCATACGTCACATATGTATTTTGCTCATTATTTAATGAAGCTTTTAACAGTGTAGTTTGTGTTTTTTGTCAATATTAAAGAAATACTTTTAAATACTGTTAATTCCAGTTGTTACCGTAACTTCTTTATGTCCTATTAATAAATTATTGATTATTCTAGCTGATTCTTAAATATTGTATATCGCGCTCTTTCGCCCTCATAGCATTATCCGTCTAGACATCCTTGTTTGCTATGTTGGCGCCAATAAGGAACCAGCAGTGCGGTACATATTATGTGACGTAATGAGACAACCTTACCTATTAAACGATCTTGGGTTTTTGCAGCAAAAACTAATAGTAGGGGAGCCAACGATGCTAAATGGGGATAAACTCGAGCGTCATAGAGACCTACTGGGTTGCAAAGCTTAGATAATAAGAGGAAAAAAATGTTATATAAAGATTACTTTTCATCGGGGAAGTGGCTATATTTTTTTAATATGTCAAAAAAATTGTAATTATTTTGGCTTGTGGAAATCGTTCGAGCCGTATGGTGTCAGAGTTGGGTCGTATTCGAACACTCAGTATTGTGAATAGTATTCAGAATACATTTTGCCGGTATTCGAATAGTACTCGAATACATTTGTGTGCTTGGTATTCGGTAGCAGAATACTTTTTGGTTAGTATTCGGGATTCTGTATTCGAATAGTTTTGAAGTATTCGACGAATACTTTTTGTTTGGGTATTCGAATATCGGAGTTCTGAGTATTCGAATACCGGAATGTGTAAGCAGTATTCGAATACCAAAATTGTCATGAGTGGAATACCAAAAGGGAACAAAAAGTAGAGAAAAGATTACCTTTTTTTTGCTCTTTAAAATTGTAGTCAGTAAGGTTTTATTTGGTAGTATTCGAATTTTTTTCCAGTATTCGAATACTGATTCCGGGTGTTCGTGAATACCGAGTATTCGAATACTTTTTTCTTCCAAGTCCTATTCAAATATTCGGTATTCGAATACTTTTTCTCCGTATTCTATTCGTATTCGAATACCGATTTTCAGTATTCGACCCAACTCTGTATGGTATTATATATTTTTCGTTATCCCTCAATTATTTTCTTTAAAATTAAAAAATAGCCACGCTCGAAAACGTTAAATTGACTTTTTTTTGTAGCCCTTTGTTTCCTTTACGTTAGGTACTCTTAAATTGCCAGATTAGTGAAATATACACTGTTTGGCATGTAATTAACTTACCCTATCTTAATCTGACGCGCTCGACAATTTCTGATGAAAATTTTTTTGTTTTTTATGACCGGCCCTGTATACGGAGCTCATATGGTGGGGGTACTTAACTGGTACTGGGTACAAGGTATCCCCCAATATATTAATTTGCCGCGCTGTAGTAAATCCCGAAATTCCCTCTTGGGCTCCCTACCATAAAAAATAAAATCCCATTAGCAAAAAAGACACTATGCATGTGTTGCATACTATCATTTTTCTACAACATTGTAAATTTTATAATTTTAGTTTCTGTTATTGGAATTACTTATTATTATTACTCTTTAATAACCATTTTTATTAAAATTATCCGAAAACTGTCAAACTTTTAAAATGACCCATAAAACTAAAAGGAATAATAGCGGAATTTCTGGTACATTGTTCTTTTGGTTTAATTTAATTGCGTTTACTCATATATCGCATAGAGTATAACAAAATAAATTTTTAGTAGATATTAAAACAAAACACTAATTAAAAGTTAACAAAAAAGGTTGAAAATAACATCATTTACTGATCACAGAAAAAATATGCTTACGTTAAATACCTTAGTTACCTCCCCAGTCCCGGATCTAGGGGGAGGGCAAACCGGGGTGTCTGCCCCGTGTGACACCATTCAAGGGGCGACGAGCATGGCCGACATGTATGGAACTGTAACGAGTTTTTTTGCTCTTCACTTTTTATTTGGAATAATTTCTTGTATTATAGATAGGGCGCCAAATGATAAGAATGATGGAAGAGGACGCGAATTTTGTTTTTGTTTTGATCTTCAATTTTTTCTTGCAAGAAATTTAAAGGACATCAACTCCACATTTCGCCTGCATGAAACAAAAGGCCCTGGGGGAGATGCACAGGGCAAATTTTTGCCCCGCCTTAAAATCAAAAATGAAGGTCCGGAGCTGTACTCCTTATAAATGTTAAAAATATTTAAATAAAGAAAATATTAGATTTGCCATTAAATTCAATTTTTATTTAAGATTATTTTGGGAGAAACGATTGGAAAAAAATAAAATGGATTGTAGATAAAAGATCAATGATGATTTTGATTTGAAAAAAAAATAGATTTTTATACTACTTTGCAATTATGTCGGTTGCTGTAAAATTAACACGGATAGCTTGATTCCGAGGAAATTTTTAAGTACTAGTGTATGTTTGTCCCATTAAAAAAATAAAACATGGAAATTACATTAATTTTACATGATCAAACAATGCGGTAGGTATATCGAAATGTATAGCGATCTGCAAAAATTATAACAATTATTAGCAATTAGTATGCTGTTTTATTGCATATTGTTATTTATTTGCCTAACTGTAACTACCGTTGTAACTTTTTTCAATTTATAAAATACTTTTTGTGCATAAAACATGGGGATTTGGGGATACATTAAGTATATTCAAAGAGTTTCTAAGGGATAAGAGCATGGGTGTAACCAGGTACCGACAGGGGTAGCTTCCCCCTCTTACCATGGACAATTTTTTTTCTAGTATAGTAGTATTTATATGTAGATTTAGAAACTCCGCAATGATAAATACAATAAAGATATATATATAACGAGGTTGGCTTGTTAGAATATCTTGATAGAGCATTTGATTCCAATATTGAGTATCACGGACGGCATTTTGACTTTTGGCAACCACTTAATGAATAGTCAGTAAAAAAATAATATCCTTTATTTAATTTTCTATCCAAAACTTGCATGTAATAGGGCTGTAATTATTAAACTATTTTTTCAATTTTATTCTTTTAGGCACTGGCGTAGGTAGGGGGTGAAGTGGGTAATTCCCCCCTACCCCTGTAAGGCTGAAAAATAATTTAAGGGTTATTACGGTAGTAGGGTTTGTAAGTAGGAAAATCTTTTTCTTTTTTTTTTAAATAAGTTTATGCAAAATTAAACATTGTTTAATACAAGTAGACCTTTTTTATTCTCCTCAAAATTTTCTGCCCGATTATTGATTTTGGCATAACAAAAGGAGGTTTTAAAAAACCACACCCATTTACCCCCCTCCACCTGGAAATTAAATTATCTACGTCACTGCTCTTTGGGTTTAGGTTTTTGTTACTACTACAAATATTAATATGTAAAATAAATTCAATACATACTTTTAAAGGAAATTTGATGCGCTACTAAAAAGATCTGAACATTTTTTAATTAATTCACTTCTTTAAGTTATTTGACGTTGTAGTTTTCGCCAGGAGAAAAGATGCGACGGCGTCACCACTTCTGTCTCACTTTCAATTATTATTCTCCTTTTTTGTTGCTCGCACACGATGTAAACGACGCGTTTAGACAGCGATAGTTGATTGCTGTCTTTATTTGTATGACGCTTGTGGCATCTTTGTAACTGGTTTTTAGTCTACTTTTGGATTTAACTTTTTTGCATGAAAAAAGATTGTTGTCAGAAAACTTTTAGTCGCGATGATGGACTTTTAATATTAATATTGGAGGGTCTAACTTTCAAAATATTTTTTTAAATTATTTGTTTTCTGGGAGATTAAATTTAAACAAAATGTTATTTGGCTTTTCTCCAGAATAAAATTAAAAGTTTATCTAACATTTTATAAAAATTAAAACTTTTATATATTATGTAGAACTATTCTGCTCTTACACAATATAATAAAAGTTATTATTACTTTAAAAAGAAATAAAATAATGAAATATTTAATATTAAGTTACTTACAATACAGAGGTTTTAATCTATAAACAAAGGTTCATTAGCACTCGATTGAAATTATTTTATTCTAATAAACTAAAATCTTAACAAGACGCCAGACGAGAACTGGGCCAATGGTTGCGTCTCAAAAATGTAGTAAATAGTTTACCAAAAATGTGGTAAACAGTTTACCTAAAAACTTATTGATAAACTTGTTAGAAAACTGAAAAAAATATATAAAAATGAAATGTCTGATGGACACTTTAAAGTTTGACATTACTTGTGTAAGAGCAGAATAGTTCTACATAATGTATAAAAGTTTTAATTTTGATAAAATGTTTAATAAACTATTTTATTTTATTCTGGAGAAAAGCCCAATAATATTTTGTTTAAATTATTATAATCATGAATGATATTTTCGTAGTATCGTTGGAAAAAAAGAATATACAGTTTTTTTTGCCCAAAGCTAACGATAACCAATTATTTTGAATGTATGAACTATTGATACTTTTGTGTCAAGTAGCAAGTATGGTATGCACACAACGATAGTGTACGAGAAGAATTGAAGCATTTTATTATTAGTATGAAATTGCAATTGCATGAATCAAATAATTAACATGGAACGTGACATAAAACAGATTCAGTTTCATGTATTATGTTTGTGAGGCATAATCAGTCACTGTATGTCCGTCATGGTTGTTGGCGGCTTAGATGCTTTTTATCTGAAAAATTTATTTATTCAAGGTGCTTCCAATCTTCTCCTTACTAGTGAAAATTAAAAAAGATACCTACTTCTTGTTTTCAAAGTACAGGGTGTGTACGCTTTAAAAAATCAGTTTTCATTAATATCCTAAATGCGCAGCTTGTTTCCAGTTTATACAGGGTGTTTTCTAACAACGGTACGAAACTTCAAGGTGTGATTCCTTATGGTATTTTATATAAAAGTTTCTATAACACATGTCCGAGTTGCTTCCTTACTGAGGTACAGGGCGTTAAAATTTAAGGAAAAAATAAGTTTTTTCTAAATATTTTTAATATGTGTAAGCAGATTTGGATAAAATTTGGTACATTTATTGATAGTAATAAGGCGCTTATTTAACCCTAACCAGATTGTTATTATTGGGTCCAGTGACGTTTCAGTAGGCACCGCAACTTATATTATTTAGAAAAAAAGTACGCCACTGACTATTTTTACGTTTTTATATTTTTTCATAATTAAGCAATTAAAAATACTACTTTTATACAAATTGCGATTCTTTTTAAAAATTTGGAGGGACGCCTTCTATGCACCAAAACGCATTTTTGGCATACAAAAAAAAATTATTACCAGTGTCCTCCATGAGGGGTTTAAGGTTAATATTTTTAATAAAAAATGGACGCCACTGCATTTTTTCTAAAATAAAAACATTTTTTAAACTTCTTAGATTTAGAACAAATTTGACCTCTTGACTTTTTTTATTTGATGTGCGGTTTCGCGTAAATAAATAAAAACCAATTCTCGGCATGGTCATTTCTTATCGATACGATCAGATTCTCCAGTAAAAAAATCACCTTTTTCTATTTTTAAATTTTACTTAAAAAAACATGAAAAAAACTTCATATAAACAAAGTCCTAAACGTCTTAGTTTTTGGAACTACAGGGGTGCTAAAACTTTTAAAAATATTTTTTAACACCATTTGGATCTAGACTGAAAAACTAAGTGATTTTTTTACTGAAAGAATTTTATCGTATCGATACGAAATGATCCATGCCGAGAATTGGTTTTTATTTATTTACGCGAAACCATGCATCAAATAAAAAGTCAAAAGGTTAAATTGGTTCTAAATCTAATGAGAAGTAAAAAATATTTTTATTTTAGGAAAATGCAGTGGCGTTCCATTTTTTTATTAAAATATAATAAACCTAAACCCTTTATGGACGACACTGGTAGTAATTAATTTTTTCTTGTATGCCAAAAAATGCGTTTTGATGCATAGAAGACGTCCTCCAAATTTTTTAAAAATATCTTAATTGGTATAAAAGTTATTCTAAAAACAATAATTTTTTAAAATTTTTAACACTCTGTAGTTCGAAAACCAAGACGTTTAGGACATTGTTGATATAAAGTTTTTTTCATATTTTTTTAATGTAGAATTAGCCCTAAAAGTTTGTCGAATAAGTTGTGATACACCCTATATATTTCAAAACCATGAATCAATTGTCGCACACGGAAAAAACTGTTGTATAAAATTTACAGAAAAGTATGTCAAATTTATCAAAATTTATATAAATGATTGCAGCCCATATTGTGGATTGGGAAAAACCTCGAGCTGCAACCCTTATCAGGTTCGCGACGGCGTTCGTTCTGACGTCTAGATATGTCCGCGACGTGGTACGGTTGCAGGTCGTGGTTTGGACGCGGCTTTATCATAAATCGCTTATAGTTGGCTGATCTTTAATCCGATAATGACAATAAACAAACCTTACATAAGCTCTGTCAACAAAAAATCCGTAGGAATAGAAGTTTGCCTTGTCATAAATCAAATAAGACCATAAATTCGCAAATTCTAGTCACTTTTTTAACAGGACATTCATGAGTAATATTTCATTCATAAGATAACGCTCTTCCTAGTCCAAGGTAATATTTTATGTGAACTATCCCAGCGAATGTAAATTTGTTTTTGTTAGAACAAACTTCCTTCGTTTATATCCGCCAATTAAGGAACTTTAAGCAAAGGTGATTTTCGTGACTAAATGATCTCAGAGACGGAGTAGTATATAATTAAATAGTAATATTCAACTTAAAAAGTTTATTAATTTTTTATTATGACTGAAATACATATAATTATATTGACTTTTATTAATAACAGTGTATATATTTTTCATGTTTATAAATTAAAATAATATTTTAGTACCGTAAACTTCAAGCAGCACATAAACACTGTTTAATTATTATTTTACTAATTTTATAAAATAAATGAAGTTTTTATTTCGAATAAAATAGTTGGTACGTATATTATTAATTAGAAGAACATGATATTGATTAAAATAAGGTTTAATACCTATGAGAAAAAAGATGACGGAAGTAAAATGTTAAATTTGTGAACGCTATTAAAAATACTTAATAAATTTAAAAAAATCATTCACAAACACAAATGGGCTAAAAATTTTATTAAAAAAAATAATTGTTTATTACAATTTTGCTTCTAAAAATATGATTCCCAAACATGACAAATGTTGATTTTGTAAACAGGGTATATATGCCAAAAAATATCTGTTGGTGCATAGAAGGCGCCCTTATATTTTGAAAAAAATTTATTGGTTATTAATTTGGAGGCGAACCCTATATACCAAATCAATACCATTAAATATTTTTAAAATTTAAGGGACGCCTCCTATGCACCAACAGATATGTTTTGGCATACAAGAAAAACAAATTTTGTACCAGTGTCGTTCATGAAGGGTTTAAGGTAAATATTAAAAAAAGGTACGCCACTGCATTTTTCTTCAATAAAATTATTTTTCAAAATTCCCAATACACACACACAAATTTGATCTCTATACTTTTTTTTATTTGATCCACGGTTTTCGCGTAAATAAATAAAAACCATATCTCGGCATTTTTTTTTCCACCCTTTCGGGGTCATCCCACCCAAGTCCGACGACCGCCCCCTAGGTGGTGCACTGCAGCCTGGAAGGCTTATTGTACCTTGACCCTACTCCTTCTCATTCACACACCATTCATTCCATAACTTGGATGGTTGTTGCTCGGTCCGCATCCCCGAGCAGCAACACCGTGTGCCGTTGCCCAAAACACCGCTGTCGCCGGACACCCATCCAAATTATGGGCGCGCATTCCATTGCTTAACTCCGGAGATCGACGCTCGCCGATACAACCAGAAGCCGCCACAAGCGCGCCTATATATCTCGGCATGGTCAAATACCTATTTTATTAAAGAATAAATAATAGCAAAGGTGATTTTTTACTGTAGAATTTGATATTTTCGATATGAAATTACCATGTCCAAAATGGTTTTTATTTATTTACGCAAAACCCATGCACTTAATAAAAAAAAGTCAAGAGGTCAAATTTGTTCCAAACCCACCGGGTAACTCAAACCTCCATGTACGACATAGGTAAAAATTATTTAAAAATATCTTTTGGTGCATAGAAGGCTTCCCCAAATTTTAAAAATATCTAACTTGGTATAAAATTTATTACAAAAAACAATATATTTTTTTTATTTTAACACCCTGTAATTCAAAAACTAAGACGTTAAAGACATATGTTCTTATAAAGTGTTTTTCTTAATTTTTATTCTTAAATTTATATCCGATGTTTCACGGATACCTCGGCGGCCACAAAGCGCTATAAACTTATTTTATATGAAGTACTAACATTTCTCTATAGGGTTAAAATAATGGATATACAAAACAAATATTCAACCTTAATATATAATAACACAAATAGTCCAATAACCATGGTAGATTGCTACAGAAAAGAGCCTTAAACAATATCAAGATCGTATCTCTCACAATTATTTAATAGCTTAGTAGAGAACAACAATAATACAGCGGCTTTTCTATAATTTGCGGTTTGCAAGCCTAGAAATCGAATCTCTTATATTAGGTATATTCTCGCCTAAGGCTGATACGCTAATTACATTAAACCGACTGAAAACTACTGCAGTTTTTACGGTCACTTTAAAACTTGCCTTATATTTTTTTAGTTTCGTGAGCCCCACCGATCTATCGGTTAATTTTCGTCCTTCTGAAACGACTTTCCCTATTAACTTTAAACTCAGGTTTGACCAAGGTTAGTTTATATTTATAAGATTGCGACATATCCTCAACTTTTAGGCGGTTCGAGGTCAGGGGGATTAGAGAAAGTTGGCAAGACTGGGTAAAATCAAAGCTGATGATCAATCCAGTGGCGTCTAGAATTTGCGCATTTCATTTTGCATTGTTTTAAAAGTGATATTTGTTGAAAGATGTAATTCAAATGATTTTTATTTAAAGTAAAATAATTTACAACTTAATAATAATTAAAAACTGTTATATAAACGGTTGTTCTACTAATATAATAAACTGTATTTCGCCAGCAATTTTAATATGAGCTGGCTACCCAGTACTGGCCCTGTTTGAACTCCGTTAAAATTTAGAAACGATTGCAATTTCACACGTAACTATTACAGTACACGCAAATACTTGGTGTCACTACCCTATTAATTGATGCACCATACTTTGAATTACCTATTACCCTAGTATCCTTATAGGTGAAAGATAATTTATTACTTTAGCACTATTGGCAAAACGAATTTTAATTTCTGAATTATTCATATTAGATTAATCAGTTTAAGAAAATTTTATTTTTAAAATCTATTTGCTATTATTTGACCATTAATAATATCTATTTTTTATTTTATTAATAATATCTTAAGTTATGTCAGAAAACTATTATAAATAAAAATTGAGGTACATTCTACTATGTCAGGTCAGGCAAGGTCAAGTGGTCAAATTTTGCATGGAAATGAACACACTTTGTCTCTGCAAAGGTTATTAAAAAGAACAGGTTTTAAATTATACAGCTTGTCTTCGGAAGTTCTTAACAAATGGGAAACTTTTTTATTATTAATCTTGCGGAAAAAAGTTATTCTTTATAAAAGTCCTGCTTGATGAGAAAATACATTTCACAAAAATATTTGGTTAGATATACGGGTGGCTTAAAAACGACTTGGTTTTCAAATTAAAATAAGGGTTATTTCCTAACTACGGTAACAAACTTTAAATATGTCCAGGAGTTGATTCGTTTCTGAGATACAGGGCGTTAACCATTTTTTTAAAGGTCTGTTTGTTTTAAATATCTTAAATGCGAAGCCAGATACAAAAAATGTACATACACTAAAAGTTGTATTTTAGTTGCTTTAAAGGAAAAAATATAAAAACTGCATAAAAGCCAGTGGCGTACATTTTCTCACAATAATATTGGCTGTTAGTGCCCACTGTACGCCACTGGATTTTTATGCAGTTTTTGTATTTTTCCTTTAAAGCAACTTTAAATACAACTTTTAGTGTAGTACATTCTTTTGTATTTGACTTCGCATTTAGATATTTAAAAACAAACAGACCTTTAAAAAATATTTAACGCCCTGTATCTCAGAAACGAAGCAACTCGGACGTATTTCTATAGGAACTTTCTTCATAAAATGACATAAGAAATCACCCTTTAAAGTTTGGTACAGTGGTAGGAAATAACCATATTTCAATTTAAACGAGATATGTTAAAGCTACCCTGTACATTCAACCTTTATAATGTTTTTATTGAAATGTATTTTCTCATCAAGCAGGACTTTTATGAAGAGACACTTTTTTCGTAACATTAATAATAAAAATTCCCATTTGTTAAGACTCCGAAGACACGCTGTTCAATGATTTAACACCTGTACCTTTTGCTGCTTAACAAAGTTTCTTCCTGCAGTAGTCTACCCAAATTTCTTCCTACAGTGTTTCCCCCAAATTGTGTGTTTAAAACTTCCTTTCCAATCGACGTACATCTGGTATTACGAAGTCTTCTTTCATCAAATTAATAAGGGGATACAAGCAAACAAGCCCCATATGGCTTTATTTGGGCACCTTCTCCTCCCAAGCCTCAAATCCAAGCTAAGCCAATCTTTCACCTGAAGGATATTTTCCAATGTTAATTTTATTTATACAGGGTTCTCCATAATAGGCTACCCATTTTAATATTTGAATTATTTTTTTTAGTTTACTAAACAAACTTTTTATTATACTAAATTCACAGCTAACTCTTTGGGATTTATGATAACTTATAAATATTTAGCTAATTTAATTCTAACTTTTAAAAATCACGTCTTCTAAATTACCTCCATCAACTTCAACACATTTTTTCAATATTGGATGAAAAGTGGTTCAATAACGGCATCCGATTTTTTCTCTTTGTTCAAAGCTCAAAGTGTTATACAAGTCGTCCAGGTACAATTGAGGAACTTAAAAGTTAAAATTCGTGAAGAAGTTGAAGAAATAAACGAAGGTTTGCTACGCCGTGTAATGAACCACTTTTTATCTAATATTGAAAAATGTGTTGAAGTTGGTGGAGGTCATTTAGAAGACGTGATTTTAAAAGTTAGAATTAAATTAGCCAAATATTTATAAGTTATCATAAATCCCAAAGAGTTAGCTGTAATTTAGTATAATTTAAAGTTAGTTTGGTGAACTAAAAAAATTATTATCTTAAATGGGGGAAGGGCAAGACGGCGATTAGCCCCCAAAAAAAGTTTGAGCATTTAAAATATATTGGCAGGTTTTCGGCAGATATACTTCATAAACTAGTTGAGCAATTTTTCACTTGATCGGTTATAGCTCCTCAACAATATGTCTTAATGGCCTATGATGCATACTGATGGATTGGCAATTTATCCCTTAGCAATAGTGTCCATAGTAACTTCTTTTTAGTAAGCTAAATTAAGGAGCTACATCTATTTTAATGTAGATAGTCAGGTATGCTCAACGTACCCCATAGGTGAGGTAAGTTGAGCAAGGGTATGGGGCTAGTGGAGCACTTAGAAAGTACAGCCAAATTATAGGTTTAATGTTAGGTAGGTTTACAATAAAAATACATTTTGACAATTTGCTTTTTATATTTATAATCCTATAGTCACAAAACAACAAATCTCATCAATAAAACTGCAACGTACCTATCTTAGCCTAACTACTGAATTTAAACTTGAATATTTGTATAATTATTATTAACATAGCTTATACAAATCATAAAAAAAAACCATTTAAGACATTTAGGAGTCTAAATCTTCATTTAAAACAAAACAAAGTAATTTTTTATTTGGTTAAAAAAACTAAAAATCAAATCAACAAAACATCAACTCCAAGTTAACTTTATTATAGCATTAATTAAAGATTAGACTTTCTATTAATAAACCGACTTTATATGCAACTATCAATATTGCGGATATAATTTAAAAAAATATATTAAATAGATATTATTTGTCAGTGATTTGGCTCCTTTTCTTGGATCCAGCCTTTGGGTATGGTCGAACTATTTCGGAGAAAATTTATGAATTAGATAGGTCAGCTCGTTTTTTTGTTGCTTGTACGGGATGCAGCCTCATATAAGTCTTGAGTAGTATAGGAACCTCTAGTAGTCGAACTTTTATAAGTCCGTATCCTAAAAAAATAAAAAAATCATTTTATACTTCTGTTAAAATCGTCTAACCCCAACCTGAAATTTTAAAGCAAAAGTAAATTTATTAAAAACTGATAGAATTATATTCAGTATCTTTATAAAAAAATCAAAACTGCAATAAATTTACTAAAGATTAACACTTACCTGATTGAAAAGGATATTATTTAACTATTACAGACGAAATATTCTCTCTGAAAATTATTATACTTTTTAATCACAAAATAAACAATACGTGGGGGTACCTTTCTCGATCGCCGCGTCACCACTGGCGGTCACGCGATGTATTCCTCTTGCGCTACCCCTTCTTTACGCTATTTAATGCGTTTGCGTACGGTCGATAGTTTTTGATATATTTGGATTCGCCCAACTTACCTCTATGCTCAACTAGCCCCGCCCTGCTATGGACAACATAAATAATTCTTTGTTGATGATAAAATTACATGTATATTTAAGGACTTCTGCAACGATAAAGATATTAAAAATATACAGTGTATTTCTTAATTCTAGTAAAAAGAATAAAGGCATATTTATAAGCCTATTACTTACTACTTGATCTAAAATTAGACGTGAAAGCTTATTTAAAACATTACATTTTGGAATGCAGAAGTATTAAAAATGTAAGGGTATGACATATACAATTAAATGAAGATAAAAGATATTGATGGTGCCATTTAAAAGTTAAAAGATATCAGTCATTTCAGTGTAAACTGGTGAGGATAGAAATACAAATCAAGCTAAATGCATGTGTGTACTAGCTTGCCGAAGGGGGGAGACCGCCCCAGGCTCCTGGTAAAAAGGGGCAGAGCCGGCCTGAGGCGACCGCCTCAAGGCTGATTGTTTGCAGGGGCGACAAAATGATCCGCTTTTAATCTAAAGTACTCTTTTTTAAATTTGAAATGTGAGTAAAGAAATTAAAGGTAAGGGGACTTTTTTTTCTTCAAAAACATATGTGATGCAGATGAAAATAAAAACAATAACAATGGGATGAATTAAGTGTTTAGAATTTTAGAAATAAAAGAATCCAATAAGTTGAGGTGAAGACCTTTTTTTTTTTGCTCTTCAGAGATTTTGTACCTTAATTTTCATTTCCTTGTAGAGGCGGTAAATTTGTAGTCAGCCTTCTGGCGCCACTCTTTCTTGAGCCGGCCCTGAGAAAGGGAAGGAAGAAAAAGTATCTAATTTTATTAGATCTACTTTTTATCTGGATTGTTTTTTTGGCTGATCAAAAAATGTTTATCTAGTAAATAGTATCTACTGTAAAGGGCCCCACTTACAATTCTAGCTCGGCTTTCTGGCCCGTGAGAGCCTCTTTTTTTTGGTTGTCAACCTCCCCCTTAAAGAAAAATCCTGGCTATGCTCATGTGGGAGCTCGTAATATAATTTTATATTTCTGAACAAGACTAAAGATCTACATTAAAAACTTGACCGTTTTATGTGTTGTGTGACCGTTGCAAAACCCACCACTTTCTTTTATTTGTATCAAACTTGTTTTTTAAGCTGCCCACCATTATATTTACATACATCTACAACTCTACAAACGTTTAGAAGGTATAGTCAGAAAATTAGTGAGTAATATTTTCGATATTAAAGTGCAAAACCAGTTTTGTTATTTGTTGTTTACTATAAATTATTACTGTTCATTTTTCAACGAAGAAATAAAATGTATAGTTAAATTATGTTTTAACATTCTTCAAAATTACAAAGTTGCTTACATTATTACAGTCTGAGAATATAGACTTGTTTACGCAGATCTAGTTGACTCGAAATTATGGTTATTTGCAGATCGACAGAAAGAAATATTTAAAAACTTAAAATATACATGAAAAGTTTTAATGCTTCAATAACAATTTAATCACCATTCTTAAAGAAACCTTATTATATTTCAGGCAGAAATATAAAATAAAACTAAAATGATTTAAATTTTTGCGCTCAAAGTTATGTAGTGTCACAAATAACTTTTATATATGCATGGAAGGAACAGTTTAAAAATGTAAATTCGGTGCTCTTTGATAAGAAAAAAATCACAAAAAAGTTTAAAGCAAATAAATCGGCATGCTTGTCTCTCGCGGCCGCCTTTGCTATATTTCTTTTATGATATGCCGGTTGATGCACCTGGTCATCGCACTATGGGATAGAAATTAATTTTTTTGGTCAAAATTCTGAAACTTACCAGTCTAACTTAAAATGAGGTGCTTTTTACTGGAAAAATATTATAAATTATTACAAATGCTTTTTGGAAACCTAAAACTTATTATATATTATTATAAATTTACACCCCCTTAACATTATTATTTTTTATTGTACAAAATAAACTAAAATGTCAGATTGTTTGGTTAATTCGGTAGTATTCTAATCAGTAATCCGATGATTATTATCTCATATGATATACAGGGTACGACAATAGGTATGATTTTTTAAAATGGAATACCCTGAATATTATATCACCACCAAAATCTTTTAAAATGTTTTAAAAAATACTACATTTGATGTGTCTATCTCAATTAGTTTCGGAAATATGACCATCCAAATCTGAAAAATAATTTTAAATTATTCTTAGAAGCGTAATAGAGATGGAGCCTTCCCAACTTTTCAATCTATCTATCCATCTGGCTATGTTTGTAACGGAATCTTTGAGCCTAATTTTAACCAACTTCCAGCTATTCGATTTCTTTGAAACTTTGCACACGTATTAAGGACCCATGACAATGCAATAATCTGCAAACAGTATCCCGTTAGTCCTGGTTTGGATCGCCAGAAAAAAATTCCATTATATTATAAAACAACACCTGGGTTGCCATCTGTTGGCAATATTCCAAACTTTGCTACTCAATGGCGAAAAAATTTTAGTGGGTTGCCATCTGTTGGCAACATTCCAAACTTTGCTACTCTTGACAAAATGGCGAAAAAATTTTTTAGTGAATAAACTGGAGCATTTATTTTTAAAAATTAATTGATATAACGAACTAAAAAATGAAAAATAATTAATAGTTTAAAAAACTAAAAAAACACGCTTTTATATGCAACCGAACTAAAAATTAGAAAATAATTTTTCATTAAAAAAATATTGTCAATTCATAGTAAAAAGCGTGGGTGCTTAATATATTAAATGTTATAATTATTATATTTGCCAATATCTATGATGGAAAAGTTATGAAAAAATAGTAAAATGCACCCCACGCTTTTTACTATGAATTGACAATATTTTTTTTAATGAAAAATTATTTTCCAATTTTTATTTATTTTTTAACGTATAAAATAAATTAAAAAAAAAAACTGTTTTTGTTGGGCAGATTCTGTAGAATCCATATCTTTCATCAGAATGCTTTTCTTATCTTTTAGGATATACAGTGTAGTAGGACAAAACACCATTACATTTTAAAATGGAAAACCTTGTAAATTATAAAAAAAATCTTGTATCTGTCCCTTACACTCAGAAGTAGCAAAAGTAGGAAGGCAATTGTTAGTGCTGAAAAACCGATAAAGAGAAAGGTGCAAAAAATCTTTGACAAAAGTAGCGAGACTTTCGCGAGACTGCATCGGAAACACAACAATAGCTCGTATTTTTTAATCTCTTTTACTTTCTTTTTTAGTAAACAACGCCATTAATAAACTCAAGTAGATTAAATGTTGTATATTTATGTTTACTTAAAATAGTATATATCTATTGGGGTAATAAGTTTCCCTTATTACCCCAATAGAAAGTCGTCATATCCTTTTATAATTTTGGCGTACATGTAGTTTGGAGTATCTACTTTGAAATACACAGCATGAGCCATTAAAATTTCAAAGTTGCTTTTTGGCCAAAATAATGGATTTCTATCCCATAGTGTATCGGCGCGTCGCTGTAAAGGATATCGGCCTTTTTTATGTTTTTTGTATTATTTTCAATGGGTACCGAATTTTGCGCTTTTAAAAATGTTCTTACTATAGGTATTCCTTTTGCTATTTTCATAGTCATGTGGCTTCAAATGGGAATTTATTGCATCTCCATCAGTGTTGCTAGTAATAAAGCGACGGTTTCCCAAAGGTTAGTTTATATTTCGTACATCCAGTTCAATACCGCCATAATTGCAAATTTTTTCATTTTTGATTTTATGGCGGTGGCTCAATGCCTCTTTAAGTTGTTGGATTTTTGTAATAAAATATCTTCACAAGTAATTAAGTTTTAAAATAATAGAACTTTATCACTTGTATTTGGAGTATCATTCATTGCAAAATCAACAACACTAACACTTTATCTCTTGTATTTGGAAGAGTATTTCATTGCAAAATCCAACAACACTGCTACGAAATACTGCCATAAAATCAAAAATTAAAATTTTCAGTTATGGCAATGTATTGAGCTGGATGTACGACCTGAGAAAGGTTGCGACACATCCTCAACTTTTAAGCGGTTTGAGGTCAGGGACGAAAGGAAGGGCACTAAACGGAGAAAAGTTGGCAAGACTGGCTAAAATCAAAGCTGATGATCAATCCAGTGGCGTCTAGAATTTGCGCATTTCATTTTGCATTGTTTTGAAAGTGATATTTGTTGAAAGATGTAATTCCAAATGTTTTTATTTAAAGTAAAGAATTTACAACAATAATAATTAAAAACTGCTGTAGTAAACGGTTGATCTAATAATACAATAAACTGTATATCTCTGGCACTGAAAACACGGCCGAAAAATGGGAGATGTGACGTCATTACACGTCAAAGCAATATGGCCAGAATGTCGCGACCCTATGTAGACCGATTCTGCGATTTCCTAGGACTTTCGGTCGGCGTAAAGCCGACACGATTTACGTTCTCAAAATTAAATAAACACTTTAAATGAAAGCACATTCAAGTGAATATTTAAATTGGACGAACGTAAATCGCTTGTAATAAGACTAACATCATGAGTCCCAGCTATCAAATTTTGTAGAGGTAATATGTGAATGCCCTTGTAAAATAATTGAGGCTAGCACTACAGTTGAAAACATAATTCAAAATATTATTATATTTTGCTACCATTTATATTATTCTTTATTGCTAATATAACAATAGTTGAGTTTTTCAAGGCCCTTTGAAACCTAAACAATTTTGCAATAAAAAAACTATTTTTCAATTGTGGTAATACGATTTTAATGATAGGTTTTAAAGTTAAAATTAGATGTGAGCAATATCTCTACTACCTAACATTAATCATTAAATTTAGTCTGCATTTTCTTTTTTTTTTCGTGTAAATGCTATTATACAGTGGGATTAGTAACTTATGGTGCTGCTGTTTACTTCTGTTCAGGCTGTTGGTAAAACATTGAGGGCAAACTCTACATTTAGGAATGTAAAAACCATTTTTATTAGCATTCAGAAGTGCCCCATTTTTATGACACGGTGTTAAAACAATTTCGTCTTAGATACTTTATTTTAAATTTATCGAAAATCCGTTGAGATATTAAATAATTGTTGGTACACAAAACTGTATTATTAAGGGTCATATTTTCATTAAACCAAAGTTTTCTAAAGTACTTGCATCAGTGGGGTTCGTACCGGCAGTTAAAGTTGCTTTCTTAAACGAGTTACAAACTATGCAAATTGTTCTATGAGTAAATAGAAACCCTACTCGAATTCGTCCGACCAACTGGACTAGGGTTTCTAAGCTAGTTAACTACCAGAAACCCTACTCGAATTCGTCCGACAACTCAACTGGGGTAGGATTTCTAAGCAGTTAAATACCAGAAACCCTACTCAGAATTCGTCGGACCAACTGGACTAGTATTTCTAAGCAGTTAATTAGCAGAAAACCTAACCTGAATACAGCTCCAGATCGTGACGAATTTGAATAGGGTTTTTCATTGTTTATTTAGCAAAAAGATTTAAAAACTTTAGATCATATTTTGAAAAAATTACTTTTACACATAGATCTACTTTTTGTCCACATATCCACCCTGTATAAATGTTTTTAAAACATTTAAAAGTGTTGCTTTTCGCTTAAAATATCAAACAGTAGAAGTTTACAGGACTAATAGTCAGCGTTATACAGGGTAATAACGCTAAAATGTCACTTTCTTAGTAAAAACATCATATTTTCAGATTTACGAGAGATATCAAAATCTGTCAAAATTGTTTGTCAGAAAGAATAATATAATTTTTATAAAATTTGGATCATTCAAATTTTTTTTATTTAAAAAGTTGCAGATCAACAAAATATCCCAAAAAAAACGTCATATTTACCACTCTGTTACATAAGAGGTAAGTTTAATACCAAGGCTGCGGTGTAGGTAATCATTAAGGCTAATTATTGCGTTAAAATTTGCCGAAAACCGGACTAAAATATTTTTATAAACTTTACAAAAATTAGGTTTAAAATATTACCTAAAATTTAAATTATTCCGTTTAAATGTCCAACAGTTTAGTATTTCCAAACCTTTTTGCTAAATAAATATTGGAAAACCCTACTCCAATACGTCTAAGATCTGGGAGCTTTGTATTCGAGTAGGGCTTCTGAAGATGACTTAACTGCTTAGAAATCCTTAGTCCAGTTGGTCCGACTTGGACGAATTCGAGTAGGGTTTCCTAGTATTTAACTGCTTAGAAACCTCTTCGCGACTTTGCAAAATTTTGGGAAAGATAAAGGATTTATTTGTCATTACTGGCACAAAATGACTTACAATTAGGTTAAAGTGGCACTATTGACATAATATCGCTTTCTCTTATCGCTTTTAGGTTTTAGTCACATAAGTGTTTCGGCTTGGATACTGGGAATCTTGGGGGGCTAATTTTACTAATTTCTTTTTTGGGAAGGCTAAGCCCCGCCTAGCCCCCACCCAAAAAGGTCCACTGGAGGGGCCAGGTGCCCCCAAAAAAAAGTCCCCATTTTAATTTCCCATGGAAGGGCCCCCAAAATAAAGGTTTGGAAACAAAAAAAAGTCCCCACTTTCCAAAAACGTTTTTTTGTTCCCATCCTCAAAGGGCTTCACTTTCCCATTTTAATCGCAATTGAACCGACAATTTTACGGTTTTTTCTACTACTAATTTTTGCTTACACACATTTGGGGGCTCCTATAGCCCGGCGTCAACCTGCGCCCTGATTTGAATTTAATCTACCTCGTACCATCTTTTATGGTAGGTAGGGTCCGCGCGTTTAGTAAAGAAGCCACCGACGTAATCATTATCTACGCGAAATCTCCTGTATCTCTCTTTTTCAATCGCGGTTTCGTGGGCTTTGTATCATTACCTAGAAAGCAGGCATTTTAAAGATTTGATTTTAAAAAATAAATTTAATTTTGTTAAGGAAATAACAGGAGATTTCACGCAAATAATAATGACGTCGGTGGCTTCTTTACTAAACGCGCGGACTCTAATTTATTTTTATGTTATGAAAAGCTGCTAAAAATCATAGGCACGTAATAAATACGTCATTTTTCATTCTTGAGTGAGTCGCATTAGTAATTACTTTTTTAAGACTCTGTATAGAACGGTAATTTTTATTACGCCGCCTTAACTTAAAATATTATTTTTAGCCTTGACTTCTTGTTAAACCTTATGGCGGTAAATTGCTTTTGCAGTGTTGATTTAAAAACTTGAGACAGGTGTGTACGTTGCAT
Organism: Listronotus bonariensis; assembly: GCA_014170235.1. Taxonomy (NCBI): domain Eukaryota; kingdom Metazoa; phylum Arthropoda; class Insecta; order Coleoptera; family Curculionidae; genus Listronotus; species Listronotus bonariensis. The sequence continues at coordinate 52,030 of JACEGR010004540.1, forward strand.
ACTGTGAAGTCAGAAAGCTGCTTTTATTAACACACCTACATTGGACCATGAGGCGATACATTAATGTTATTTCTTTTGATTACAAGTTTACATCTCTTCCTCTATGCTACGCTTAAGAACTTTTTAGCAAAGCAAGAAATTAGGCAACTCTTGGTCAATTTATTGCTTATCTTATTTTGTCGGCTATAGTTTTACATACACTCCTGTCATTTCGTCGAGAGAGATATACAGGGTGGTTTTTTCACCACGCTTTCGGGATCATCCCACCCAGGTTTCGACTGTCGCCCCCTAGGTGGTGCTCTGCAGCCTTAAGGCTTATTGTGCCCCTGACCCGCTACTCCTTTTCATTCACACACCATTCATTTCATAACTTGGTTGGTCGATTACGCCCGAGCAGAACATTCGCGTGCCGTTGCTCAAAACCGACAACGCAACGGCCCGGTCACCCATCCAAGTTATGGGCGCGCTCTTCACTGGCTTTACTCCGGTGATCGACACTGCCGATACAACCAGGGCAACCACAAGCGCGCCTTACGGGTGTTGCAAGAATATTGTTAAGAAAACTTGGGGGCAGTTTTTACTATTAAAAACATTAAAAACAAAGTTTATATAAACATGGGTCCGCAAATTAAAAAAAACAAAATGTTATTTTTTATTATCCGCAATATCCTTTATTTTCACTTTTGTTTTAATTTGGCAGTGTTTTATGGCAATTTATCACTAACTTAATTATATTTAAGTCCAGTAGCGTCTTTAGCGGGCAGCTGAAGGAACTTTCGATGTTTATTGTTTCTTTTGTTATGCTCAAAAAAGAAAAAACTTTTATACAAAGGGTTTTTTCTATCCTTTTAAGTTATCGTTGTAAGAGGTGTCAAAATCAGGGGCGTAGCCACCACCGGGCTATAGGGGCCCCCAAATGTGTAAGCAAAAATTAGTGGTAGTAAACTGAGAAATTGTCGGTAATATTGGGGAAAGTGTGGCCTCTTTTTTTTAAAGAACAAAAAAAAGCAATGCTGAAATAAGAAAACAATGTTTTTGGTAAGTGGGACCTTCTTTCTCCTTTTTTTTGGGCCCCTAACTCATTGTAATACGGGGCTCCCTTAAGGCACGCTTACGCTACTGGTCAAAATATATAAAAAAACCCTCTACAGCTTTTTACAGTGTTTTTACTATAAATGATTGAATTAAATCAATATGGGTGTACTCAGGGTTGCTAGACGGCGATAAGATAATAATAAGATAATAATAAAATTTTGTATTTGAGATTGTTGAGTTGCTAGACATAGATGAATGAGTTGCTAGGAAAAGATTGTTTGAGTTCCTAGACGGTAAAAATCACAGGTGCATGTAATAAAATCTTTTGTAAAACAAATTTCAAAATTCACTTATTGTAATAAATAACGTACAGATTTTAAATATGTATTATTATTATTGTAATCGTGGAGTTTAATTAAGGAATTAAAAAAATAAAAGAACCTTGCTTACCAGAACTAACCATTTGAAAATGTGTATTAGTCTTGGATTTAATTAGAGAATTAAATGATTTAATTAAATTAATTATTTGAAAAATTTGGATAATTTTGCAAAAGTTAAAATTCTTATTATATTCACGGTTAAAATACAAAAAGAGGATTAGCTTTTGAAACTTAATTTTTTCAGTTTTTATATATAATCATCTGAAAATATTATCAACGACAGTGAGGTAGTCTCGTCTAGGAACTCAACCATGTCACTGTCTAGCAATTCTTAACAATATTAATCTGTTTTATCTGGGTTCGTCTAGCAACTTGAGTACACCGATCAATATGACCTGTGTGTGTATTTTAATTCTCGATACACGTTAACTAACATAAAAATTAACATTTCTTTACGCTTTCAACTTTATATAATTTTAAAATATTGACACCAGCTCTCTATTATTTTACCCAACAACATAAAAAACAATGGTATATGTTTTAGTTTTAGAAGTAATTTTATGAAGAGCTTAACTGAGAAATTAATGTGTCTACAAAAAAAATGAAAGGTTAACTTGAAGAATTGCTTAAAAAAGAAATAGCTTAATTATTTCCCACTTAATTAACAAAGTTGTAGCTAGTAAAGCTTATAGCTATCGTGTATCATTAAGCAATAATAACAGGGCTTTTATAAATTAAATTTAATCAAATAAAGAGGTTCCACTACAAACAACACAATATTTTTGAAATATAGTTTTTTTTTACTGCTTTCAAATGTCAATGTCATTTAATGATCCGTTAATCTATGATCAGGCAATCACCATATGTGTAGTTAATTGATTTAATATTAAAATTTACAATTTTGAAAACCAATCATCATATAGTCCAGTGCCGAAGCCTTTAAAAGATGTGCTCATGGAAAAAAAAAAAAATTATAGTAGGATAAAAACCATCAAAAAAGATAAAAATAAAACAAAAAATTAAAGCAAAAGTAGATTGCAGAAGCAATTTGAGATCGGGAAGGGGGAGAAGGGGAGGGTGTTATGTGTAAAAATACGGTTTTTCTAGATTTTCAGCCCCACTATGAGTCCCATGGAAAAAGGTGCAAATGGCAAAGTTGTAGGACATGTAAAGATCTACTGACTCTTTGTATTTATGCTTTTTTAATGCAACCTCATAAAAATTTATAGGAAAAATTCAAATAAACTATTGGTTTTTTATTTTTATCTTTACAAAAAATGTTTCTTTTAAAAATTTGGTCAAAACGTGCTCCTTCTTGTCATGTCCCAAATATACTGTTAATTTTTGTGTTTAAATTATTTTGACTAAATACTTCTCAAAAGTACTCTGATTTTTCAATGGAAAATTCACGTGTCAAAATATGTTGCGATTTTTTAAAAGTCGGTGGTCGTTTTGTTCATTAAAAATTTCTACTTTCCTAATGGTGTAACGGTGCTACACTACAACGGTAAATGTTGCTTTTGACGATAAGGCTTTCACGAATATTGATACACATAAATATATAAAACTCTACCTAACCCTTCTAACTAGGGCAAAATTGGGGGTTCCCGGACGGATCGCAGCCCTATATTTATGAAAACTTTATGTACCATTTTAATGTATAATTATCTAAATTGGTGTATTATTTTGACATAACCTCGACCTCGTTCGCCTGCCAATTCTTATTTTGTGTCTCTTCGGTTGATTTATACAAAATCAATAAATGGTCTAAAAAATAAATAAATATGGAAATAGTTGCCTTTTACTGAATCCAACTTTTATTTTTAGATTTGTTAAATCGATTTATAAACAAAAAGTTTATGGACTACTGTAATTTTGATATCCATGACATTTTTGTATACAGCTAAATAAAACAAACTACCCACTTTTTAGACTATTGATTTGTTATTTGTTAAAAATATTAACATTGATGTTGTCTGTGACGTACCTAATGCATATATAATTTAACAACTTGATAATTTTTTTGATATCAAGCTTTTATTCCTACTAATTTTTATTTTTTATTACTAAATGTTTAGTTTAATGCTGCCGCCACACATTGGGCAAACTATTTGTAAATAATATATGAACTGCCAGTTGATTTAAAACTTGAGTGGTTTTTTCGTAATATCTAAAAAATACAATATGCAGGTTGAAAATAAGGCTTGAATCGGAAAATTTGGAATTTTTTAGGGCCCTATTAGAGTTGGGTCGTATTCGAATACTGAGTATTCTGAATACTATTCAGAATACATTTTGCCAGTATTCGAATACATTTGTGTGTTCGGCAGAATATTATTTTGCTCAGTATTCGGGATTCTGTATTCGAATACTTGGAATATTTTAGAAATATTCGACGAATATTTGTTTTTGAGTATTCGAATACCAAACAGTTTAAGTGGTATCCGAATACTAAAATTAGCAAGATTTAAATAAGAAAAGGGAAGCAAAATAGGGAAAAAGAGGTGGTGAGGACTTTTTTTTGCTCTTTAATTTTGTCATGGGTTTTGTTTAGTAGTATTCGAATCTTTTCGTTTCCAGTATTCGAATACCGATTCCGGATATTTATGTATTCGAATACTTGTTTCTTTTCAGTATTCAAATAATCAGTATTCTTAGTATCAGTATACTTTTTTTTTTCCGGTATTCGTATTCGAATACCGATTTTTAGTATTCTGACCAACTCTGGGCCCTATACACACTTTTACTCGATACTAAGGCCGATTAAAATACGAATTAATATCATTTACAAATAGTTTGCCAAATGTTCCGACAAATAATTCGGCCACAAGTTCGCCCAATGTGTGGCTGCAGCATTAAAATTTGGGCCAATCAAGGCGAATGCAGACGAACTACCCGTCCACATAATGGTTGTTTGCGAAAGTTCGTCGTAGTTGGGCCAATGTCTGGTGGCGACATCACATCGGTAACATAACATCGTGTGAATACTTTCGACAACGTAGCTTTAATTTTGGCTTCTCATATTTTATTGTACCTCTGCATTCAAAATCGCTCTACTTGTAGCACGTGTGTCTTATGGCTAACCCTACTTTTGTATCTCTCTCTCTCTCTCTCTCTCTCTCTCTCCCTCCCTCTTGCTTTTATATCAAAATAGGCGAGTTGTGGTGCTACAGGTCGATATAATGACCTCGAAATGGAAGTCCGAGTTTTTTTATCTAACGAGTCTTTAGATGCGTGTAACAAATAATGAGCATTTATAAAATCTGATTATAAACAATACCTGTTTATCAAGTAAGCTTTACATGCTTAACATGATTTTTACGACAAATATTACTGTGGTTAGTTAAATAACACGACGTTACTGAACAGTATATTTTTTACCAAATAAAAACGATGACGATACTGATAAGAACATTCATATGCACGTACATTTTTTGTATAATATGTTTATTTACGTGTGTGTAAAATAGTAACTACCTGGCGTATAATAAATACAATATTAGATAAGAGTTTTTACATGTAAATATTTTTAGTAATAAATATTTTATATTACATACATATGTACATATGTATGTATGTACCTTTGTTAACCTTAAGCTGCGTCTTAGCAACAATTCGCCAAACATCCGTCCAAACAAACCAACCTATTGGCGCGCTCCTTTCATGCAAACAAACCGACAAACTCTGAATCACCGTGCAATCACTCCCCAAGCCCTTGGAACAACGTGAATTCCGCCCACGTCCACCGTCTGCACTTTGTGGCGCGCTATTCGGCTGCGGCGCATTGTTGCAAGTCTGGACACAGCATTAGAAAATCGTTTATTTAATATTATGAACACATTCAACATTTAATACAAATATTATAGGGACCGTATTTTAAAAAATTTGGGGTACGCCTTTTTCTGCACCAAAACATATTTTTAGGCATACAAGAAAAAAAATAATTATTACCAGTGTCGTCCATGAACGGTTGAAGGTTAATATTTTTAATAAAAAAATGAAACGCCACTGCATTTTTCTAAAATAAAAATAATTTTTAAATTTCCCGTTAAGTTTGGAACAAATTTGATCTCTTGACTTTTTTTATTTGATGCACGGTTTTCGCGTAAATAAATGAAAAAAATCATATAACTTTTTAAACTTCTCATAAACCTACTATATTTTTCACCGTGCCATCTCGTCCGTAGACATGCTAGATTTAAAGTAATTTTTTCCACGACCGGTAAATAAAATGCTGTTTTTTAATCGTTAATATAAAGTTAAAGTATTCCGTTCTAGTACACTACAAAAAGTGTTAAAAAAAGTAACTTTTTTTAACACTTCAAAAGCTTTCTTTCACACTTTAAATAAGTGTTTTGTTTCAACGCCTACTACAATTAACTTAAATATCAATTTTTGCAATGTAACAGTAAACGTGACTGAACCAAACGGTCAAGGTACCTTTGATTTCGTCATTATTTCTTTTAGTTCATAGGGATATTTTCTAATTCTTCTGTCTTACAGCTGCTAACAAGCTTGTCTAACAGCTGACGTCATTAAAATGTGAATCGAAAAAATAAAAACGCTTACCGCTAACGACAAATGACCAGGGCCGTATTAAGGGTATGGAGGCGCCCTAGGCTAGAATTACCAGAGCGCCTATTTTCGTACAAAAAAAAGGTCATTCTCTCCTTTTCGCCTCTATTTTATTTATATCCCCGCAGAAAGATTAGTTCTAATCCCCACCCGACCTTAACTTTTTTAGAAACGTCCCTGTGTAGCGCCTATTACTCCCCTATCTGGCGCCTATTTTTTTCATGGCGCCCTAGGCTGCAGCCGAGTCAGCGTAATGGATAATACGGCACTGCAAATGACATTAAAAAAATAATAATATAACCTAAAAAATGGTAACTCCCGTTTTATAGCAAAAATGCACAATACTTTCAATTGCAGTTGAATTAATCCTTCACATGGTTTCCCACACATGTTATTGTTATTATTATTAGTAATCATTTAGTCAATTTTGTTTGACTTTTAACCTCAAATTCGGCTATATTTCCCCCTCTTTGTTTTTTCCTGTTAGACAGTGGTTAGACATCTCCCGAGGCCGCTAACAACCGCTGTGAGCTGCTGTAAGACTCACGTCATTGATTTGTCAAAAAAATGAAAGTGCTTACAAAGAAAATATCCCTCATGTGTCACTAGTTTAAAAATTTTACAGTTTGCAAATAAAATTAATAAAAATTAATAGTAATAATGCATTTGGATGACTAAGAATTTGAAAAGAATTTATACTGTTTTAGTCTTATTTCTACAAAAAGTAAGTACGTACAATTTTCTAAAATTAAATATTAAAGGCATAGTTATAAAAAGGAAGAAGAAAATAAGAAGGCTATGATTTTTTGTTGTAATATAATGGCTATGCTGCAAAAATTAAAATTAAAGGTTAAGATAAATTATAATAATATATAAGTTTAGATAAATAAGACATGTATAAAATCGTATTTTGGTAGAATTTTTATACGGTCGTGGAAAAAATATAGTATGTAACGGCTCGTGCTGTCAAACTTTATATTCGTAAAAAAGGTATCACTTTATGCACTTGTTACATAAATTACTATTTTATGACCTATAAACCTAAGCTTAGCCTAACCTAGCTTTTAAGTAAAACTATTATTATTATTATTAGATTATCCAGAAATAAAGTAACATAAAAACTAGAAGAATTAACGATCGCATGAGAATTGCGCTATCGTATCGCCAGACAATCTTAGTAGGGCAACGTGCTAGCGGGGTGGTCGACTTCTTCTAGTTAGACGCCTAGCGTCGCTCAGGGTTTTCGGCGTCGCGACGCGTCGTGCCGGTCTCAAGCCGTCCACGCGACCTTATTTCCTATTTTTCTTTAGTCAAAAAATTAGGTTAATATAGGTTAACGCGTGAAAATCGGTGGCAATAGGCAACAATAGTGCATTGTTAAAAATCCTTTCGTTTAGGGTTAAACACCTATCTATTTAGTTCCGGGAAAATTAACACTATTAGTTTACATAAAATTAAAGTTTCCGGTGTTTATGAATTTATTTTTTAAAAGGGCACTACAGAAATTCAGAAGAAAGAAAAAAGGTACCGAAAATTAATTTCAAATGTATATTTTACACAATTATAACTTTTACCGAGTCTTCTAAATTTAATTCAGAGGAGCAAATCATATGTTTTTTTAATAGTTCTAAATTAGAATTTGTATTTGGGCTATTATTTGATTTAATGCATTATTCTAAAAAAATATTTGGGATAACATACATATAGTTAAACGGTATATTTTTTATGGTTTTAAAAGTTTTTTTAAACTTTATATTTAAACATACAGGGTGATTCAAAAATCGATCACGAAACTTAAGGAGGTGATTCTACTTGACAAAATAAGGGTAGAGCTTCATATAATTTTTCAAATGTCATTGTTTTCGAGTTACAAGCGTCAAAGTTCAATTTTTATTTTGGTTTTTTCGCCATATTGCATTTATTTTTTAACTAATCCAGTTGATATTTGGCACACAAATTGAGCTTTGCAGATTCTAAAATTTTAAGATAAAAGTACTTTTTTTAAATACCGCCAGAGGGCACTTTACCTAAAACTTAAAAATTTATTTACATCATAACTTTTATTTTGACAGACATCGCAAAACTGGGGCGTCATTTTATAGACAATCAAAAACTTAAAAAATAAGGTACTCTTTATTAAAGTCGATAAATCTCACCGTTTAGGCACCAATAAACATCAAAGTTTTCATCAAATTACCTACATACATACAGGGTGTTCAGTAACTCAACTGACCAACTTTACAGGGCGATTCTACAACAAAATACAAAAAAAAAACTTTATATAAACATATGTCATAAACGTCTTAGTTTTGAACTACGATGTGTTAAATATTTAAAAAAAATATTGTTTACTAACCAGAACTAATCAAAACTAAGACGTTTAGGACATATATTGAAATGAAGTTTTTTCTTATTTTTGTTGTAGAATTGTTTGGTTAGGTTTGTCGGTTGAGTTACTGGACACCCTGTATGTGTGATTGAAATTAATGAAAACTTTGATGTCTATTGGTGCCTAAACAGTGAGGTTTATCGACTTTAATAAAGAGTACCTTATTTTTAAGTTTTTGATTGTCTATAAAATGGCGCTCCAGCTTTACGATATCTGTCAAAATAAAAAAGTTATGACGTAAATAAATTTTAAGTTTTAGGTAAAGTGCCCTCTAGCGGTATTTAAAAAATTACTTTAGTCCTAAAATTTTAGAATCTGCAAAGCTCGATTTGTGTGCCAGATATCAACTGGACTGGTTAAAAAATAAATGCAATATGGCGAAAAACCAAAATAAAAATTTAACTTTGACGGCTGTAACTCGAAAAAAAATGACATTTTGAAAAAAATATTTTCTTGATCGATTTTTGAATTACCCTGTATACTGTATAAGCAGTATGTAAAGGTATATCGGCCAGTTAAGCAACAACTAAGAATTTACGTGAGTCATCCATTCCGAAATGTTTACATGCCGGTATTCACGTTAGACTCTCTCTTTTCCTCACACTGCCTATGTTTGTATCCCGTTATGCATTACAAATCTGATATAAAACATATCATTGTTTATATTAGTTATTTATATTTAATTTTTTTTTTTTATTTCTGAAATGGGGTGACATTGAAAAAAACTGCATAGTACTACGGGATAGAGGTCTAGAAAATAACAAATGTTTCAATACATTAATATTCGATCAAATTTTGTTTTATAGATACAGGACGTTGAAGTTACTTTGTAATTTAGATTTTTTATTTGTTTTTTTTTGTTTGTAGAGGGACATTTAATCACTTAACCACCAGTTTATTTAGGAGTCAGTGTATGGCACCGATCAAACTAATATGCAATTTTATTTATTTTTTTAATTGCGATGACAAATGTTAAAGATGCCGTCAATCATTAACACGAAGATTGGAAAAGGGTATTCAAGAACAAGGCAAATAATTTAAAAAAAAAACTGTTACGCCCTGTATCTTGAAAACAAAAGGTGATTGATTATTGTGTATTATTGTAACTTTTGATATTATTTTATGGACCTCTATGTGTATTGTGTTATGCATTAAAAATCTGATAAAAAAGATCGTTTTTATGAGTAATTTATTTTTTTTGTTTTCTTTTTTATAGACGTCACAGTTGCCCACACAACCCAGATTCCTACAATGATCATCTCCACCCAGAAGGTATGTATCAAAAACAGACGTAGCATATGAAATTACAAACATTTACAAAACTTTTTTACTAATACAAAATGTAATCCTAAACTAAGTTCTGTGGATGAACGCTGAATAAAATATCAAATGCCAACAATGTCCAAATACCCAAGTGGCGGCGCGTGCCTTGCAAATGTGGGGGGCCAAAAAATAAGAAAAATGGAAGCGAACCAAACCCACCAAAGTACATAAATAATTTACTGACAGATTTAGTATCTATTAAAAACACAAAAATAAGCAAATTAACTCTCTACAAATGGACCGAAAAAATGGATACCGAAAATTTTAAAATTTTTAGGCATTCTTTTGGGAAAACTGGTCGCATGGTCCAAAACTAATAAATAGAAAATTTTACTTCGATTAGTAATATACAGGGCGAGTTATAACTACAAACATGAAAAATGACTAGAAGTAAAAAGTACCTTTATTTTAAAAAATATGACAAAATTGTATAAGTAAATGTTGTAGAGAGTTAAATTTTATGTCAAAATTTAAAGTAAAAAGACTAAAGTAAAATAAAAATGGTCAGTTTTTTTCATTGTTTTAACATTTTTAAAATACCTAGCTTGAGGCAGCGAATGTTACAAAAATATTTAAAATAATTAAATTTTATGTTAAATTTTTCTCCCTTCTGCCCATTTTTGAAGTTGTAATGCGTAATGTAAAAAATTGACAATTACATTTTTTTTACTCTCATGCTTTATCTTTAAATTTTAACATAAAATTCAATTCTCTACAGCATTTTCTTATACCAATTTTGTTATATTTTTAAAAATAAAAGTAGTTAACTCCCAGGCATGTTTCATATTTTTAGTCTTAACTCGCCCTGTATATTTTTGCCAATCAAAAATGCTATTATATAATTTCATCTACTTAACACATATTTTTATTATTAGCTGGATACCAAAATAAATTATTCTTATTTCTAATAATATTTTGCGCTGGAAATACAATATTAGTTAATGTCCAACAAAGTGGGGGCCCGGCCCCCCTTGCCCCTCCGACGCGCCGTCGTTGAAATACCCTTTTTAAACCCTTTTTTGACAAGCTCTACAAGTCTTTTAAAGTCCGCTAAAAATATAAAATTAAATATCTTCCTGACTATTATTAGCATATTATTCTAATCTAACATAAAGTTTTGAATGAGCAAGGTCATTCTTATCTATAAATCGTACTATATCAAATTATCTTTAATAACAAAACAGGTTAGTCAAAATAAACAATTGAACTTCAAAAACACGTGAAATTATTTTATTTTTTATTGAACGCCGCAATTTCAACCTTTAAACGACAACATAAACTTTTTTATATATAAACGGCAACAGGGGTTGTATACGACCCGACCCCATGAAGAATTACTGGTATCTTAAAGGTTAAACAGCAAAAAACTTGTCTAATTTATTTTTGTTGGTTGTTTTGTAATTTAACCAATGATTTTTCACAGGAAAATAAAATTTATTTTTGCACATCTTTGTTAGATTCCCGTAAATATTTTTCAAAGCATTATTTTGTGTTCGGTAAAGCATTAAGTCTTTCAATTTTGTTTTATCGGTCTGTCTTGTATATCCTTGTGCTTTTGAAAAATGAATCTTATTTCTACGTAGTTTTTCGTTTAAATGAGAAACCATTTTATGCAGCATGTTGCCATTAAAAATAAAATCTCCAAGCTTCCTACTTAGTTTTTGTTCCTTGAGGTTTGGAAAGATGTTTTTTTCTGTCCGTAAATAGTAAAAAAAGGTTAAGAGTGCCATCAGTAACCACTGCTTCCATTAATCACTTTGCTGTAGATGTGCCAAAGGTACTTCATCGTCACGATTCATTTTCAGTTGGTTTATACACTATTTCGACTGTCTTCCTTCTTTTTCTTTATATTCTTCAAATTCACTTCCAATATCACTTAATTCATATTTATTATTGTCAATATTCTTATTACTGTCTTTATGTCGTCTTTCAATCTCTTTTAGTTCCGTTTAACTTCAATATTTTTTTGATAGACATGTTTTTTTTTGCGCAAACAACAGGGGTCGCCGGCGACCCTAAGCACCTATAACTCAGGCAATAAACTTCTGTGGAATACGTAATTTGCTGTGGTAATACTAACAGCCAAGCTACAAAGGTAGGTGTAGCAGCAATATTATAATACAACTCTTGCAAGAAATATGTCTAAAATATTATTCGGTGGGGTCACAGGCGACCCCGTGTTGTTGTTTAAGGGTTGATTTAATGTGCAAATTTCGTGTAAGATATTAATCAAACTTTTCCCTAAAGCTATTTAGGATTTAAAATATTAACACTTAAAGTTACCACTGGATTAGATACTCTATATCTCTATTATCTTAAAAATATCGTACTTTAAGGTTAAATCAAATATAGGGTATCCGAGAATATGTGGGCAATCTCTTGGATTCATATTTATAAACTATTTTTCTAAAACCCCTCTTTATTTACTGAGATATGTGACCCTAAAGAACGCTACTGGAAATCGATTTTTATTGTGTGTAAGTACTCCTTAAAATGGTGTTCAGGGGCGGACTAGGCTTAACACAATAGTGCTAATAATTTTTACACCCTGTACTGTACTGTGTATTTTTTTTTTTATCTTTGAATCAATCCACGAAGGCTAAAAGCCTAAATAATAACGTACCGTGGGTGTCTTAAGCGAGGTAAGAGGGAGTTTGTTCACACGGGACTTAAATACCTAAAGATTTGGAGAGGAAGGAAGACCTTCGCGGGCAGCAGATTCCACATTCTCGAAACTCTAGGGATAAAAAAACAAACAAAGTGGGAAGTTCGGGGCCTGTCCATTTGGACCGTATAAGGATGCATACGCGTGGCACCATGAGTTTCTCTATTGGGAACCGTGAGTGGAGGAATTATACTGGACAATTCTTCAAAACAGAAGCCATGAAAGTACCTATAAAAAGCGATAAATCCCCATAGCCCGACGATAGGTAAGAGAGGAAAGCCTTTCTGTAAGTAAATGATCATTAATGAGACGAATAGCTCTTCTCCTGAATGGAATCAAGAATGCTTAGGGTTGTGGGGGACGCTCATGCCCCAAATATGAGAACAATATTCCAAGTGAGGGCGGATTTGGGACACATATAAAGTGTATAAATTAGAAGGGGAAAAATACTTTTGGCTCAAAGAGAAATCCAAGCTGTTTTGAATCTGCCGTGGCTATAGATACAATATGTTTGTGCCAGTTAAGGTTCTTTCAAATGTGACGCCCACAAGATTAAAGGTGTCTGTGCTCTGTAAGAACTTGGCCGCAATCAATATTAAATTAAGATCCTGCAAAGAGATCTCTGCAACGCTCTGCGCTTTTTTCTAAATCAGGTTTAGTAATGGGTTTAAAAACCTGAAAGCTGGAGTGAAGAGTACCATCGTCGGCGAAACTATGAATGGAATTAATTGTGGACGAGAGAAGGTCGTTGATGTGAAGAAAAAACAATGTTGGTGCCAGTACTGAGCCCTGAGGCCCTCCAGCATTTACTTGGTGAAAACTTGAAGAATGGCCGTCCACAGTAACTGATATACATCGATCAGATAAATAACTAGAGAGCCAAGTACAAAGTTTGGTTGAAAGACCATAGAAAGGAAGTTTATTAAGAAGTGCAGCATGCCAGACCTGATCAAAAGCTTTGAATATATCAAGAGTAACGATCTGGGAATCACCTAGAAACTCAAGAGACTTATTCCAGCAGTGTGATACGAAGGCAAGAAGATCTGCTGTAGATCTTCTGTAGCGAAATCCATACTGCCTGTCATGCAATTTTTTTTTAATCTAAATACTTAAGTATTTGCAAATTAATGAATTTTTCCATTACTTCACAAAAAACTGAGAGAATTGAAATTGGTCAATAGTTAAATGGAAGAGATTTAGATCCTTTCTTGGGAATAGGTTGAATACGTGCAGGTTTTCAGCTCTCCGGAAAGATACCTATGTCGTAAGAAGTTTGAGAAAGCCGAGTTAAGATTGGTACAAGTTCTGGAGCACACTTTTTAGCTTGTAATTAACTCACCCTATATTAATCTGACACGCTTAAAAATTTCTGATGGATATGTTTTTGTTTATTTACGATTGGCCCTGTATACGGGGCTCATATTTGGTCGAGGTACATAACCGGGTACAAGGTATCGTTCGGTATATTAATCCGCCGCGCTGTAGTAAATCCCTATATCCCCCCTTGGGCTCCCCTACCATAATCATAGTCGTTGACTTTTTCGAACATTTTGGTAGAGTTGTTTTTGCTATAGTCACATTTAAATAGTTTTCCTAGTAAACAATAATTTTACAAATTCAAAAATATGCTTTTTGCAAAAGTACAGAAATACAAGTTTTATCTAATCTTTGTTATCTTTGGGTCTTCACAAATGTCAAGGACAATTTACTTTTATAGGTTTAATCCTATACCGGTGTAAATATTTTACGGGGTGTTCTTAAAGTTGAGTCATTTATTTTAATGCCTACTGCTGCTACATTTTATTGGTACTTTTAGTGACGTACCTACAGGTATCGGGGCGCGGGGCGGAAAGCAAAGTTGGGGCTCCTTATAAGAGAAAATTTTTGATAAACAAAAAAAATCATCTTTAAAATAAGCTCCCCTTACAACACTATGGTTTAGTTAGACGCCTGACCCCTTACGAACCCAAAAATTGACAAGCAAAAAAAATGTCCACACCTTTTGTCACGCCTTCCAACTTAACATAATTTATTTTATTAAAATTGGGTCCCCACATTTTTGTACTTTGCTACCGAAAATTTACAAAAACCCTCACAACAATGCTTCTAAACCCTAATATGTACCTTATTTTGTATGACTACCCCCATTTGGGGGTCCCCTCCAACAGGGGGCCCGGGGCGGACCGCCCCCTTCTCCGGTACGCTAGTGGGTACTCCTCGTAACTTAATAAAGTTACAACTTACCCACCAATTCATTTTTTTAAAAACTTGTGTCAGAAGAGTTTAGTTATTTAACAATGCACGTAGCCCCGTCTTAAATACATGAATGCAGATAAGATAAAAACGCATTATCTAAGATAAATAAATTACATATTTGCTTACTACATACCCACACGCAAGCACAAACACCGAAAACTTAATTACGCAGTTTTGTTAATTTTATAGAAATAGTCAAAAAAATTGACTTTGGCATAATATTATTATTTGTCAATTGATTTGGTTTAAACTAATACATTTAATGCATTCAAAGTTCATTCAAATTTTTCTCATATAAAAAGAATATTTAGTTGGACATTAAAAGTCAAAGGCACCACGCGGGTATTAAGGATAATAACGCTTTCGGTCAACGTATATCCCTCGGGCCAAAGGCCCTCGGGAAACACACCATCGACCTCAAGCGTTATTATCCTTATCATCCTCTTGATACCTTAATAACTACTAACTATACTTACTGTTTTAATCATGTGTATTTCCGGTTAACAAATCGGCGGAAAAATTGGCAATACTGTCTAATAAAATGAACACAAAAAAATGTACTTATAAACAGGGCCGTATTAACTGTTTGAGGCGCCCTAGGCTAGAATTTCCGGAGTGCCTATTTTCCACCAAAAATGTTTTTAAAGAGCAGCCTAAAAACCGTAGCGCCTTACTTCACCACCCGAAACAAAATTTGATGACCAAAAAAACAAAAAAACTTTCTTTTCGCGCCTATTTCATTCCTTATTCACACAGAAATGGCGCCTATTTTCCTTCATGGCGCCCTAGGCTATTGCCTAGTCAGCCCAATGGTTAATACTGCACCGCTTATAAATTATTAATACTATTATTGACCCTTTTAATTTAGGAATAATGTAAACGCACGCTTTCGGTCAACGTATATCTTTCGGGCTTTAAAAATAAATGCTCCAGTTTATTCACTAAAAAATTCCTTCGCCATTTTGTCAAGAGACACAGAGGATCTGAATTTATTTATCCTGGCGGTCCTAATCAGGATAACGGGATACTGTTTTTAAATTATTGCATTGTCATCGGTCCTGATACGTGTGCAAAGTTTCAAAGAAATTGAATCGCTGGAAGTTGGTAAAAGTTAGGCTCAAAGATTCCGTTACATGAGATAGATAGATAGATGAGATAGTTACAACCCAAGCTAATAAAAGCGTGTTAAAAAGCAAATAATTATTAAGGTTAGATTAACTATAACTATTTTTCGGCGGTTTTCAATAGTTTTATAAGCAAAAATGCCGGACGGCGGCTTCTACCGATAAAATAAGTAAAAGCTGCCGGTTATAACAAATTAATTATAATTTTTAGCGGTTTTCCTATACGTAGATATAAAAAAGCGCCGGACGGCGGTTTTCTTTTTAAAATTAAGCAAAATCGCCGGCGGTAGTTTAGCCAGTGCCTAAAAAAATCACTTCTTTTTTAAAACCCCATTTAAAAAGTTATTACGGAAAACAAACAAGGACCTTAAAACATAAACAAACTACGGGACATTCGAACGGAATAATTTAAATTTTAGGTAAAATTTTAAACTTAATTTTCTCAAAGACTACAAAAAATATTTTGGTGCAGTTTTCGGCAAATTTGGACGCAATTATTAATCTTTATGATTACCTACACTGCAGCTTTGGTATTAAACTTACCACCTTATATACAGGGTAGTAGATATGACGTTGTTTTTTGGGAAATTTTGCTGTTCTGCAACTATTTAAATAAAAGAAATTTTTGAATATTCAAAATTTTATAATAATCAGATAATCATTTGTGACCAACAATTTTTCCAAATTTTTGATATTCTTTGTAAATCTGAAAATATAATGTTTTTACTATAAAGTGACATTTTAGCGTGATCACCCTGTGTAATGCTAACTTTTGGTCCAATAAATTTTATTGTTTGACGTTTTAAGCAAAAAGGAATACTTTTTACCGTTTTAAAAAACTTATATACAGGGTGGACAAAAAGTGGATCTATGTGTAAAAGTAAATGTTTCAAAATTTTCCAAATGTTTTTATCATTCTTCCTTTCTGTTATGCTATAAACTACAGAAATAATTTTTATAAATTTCTGAAATATTTCTAAAATTAAAGGATCAAAATACCGAAAAAAATAATTAAAAAGATTGTCGTAATGTATGAAAACTGTCTTATATTTTAGAACCTGTTTCATCAAATCTTACAATATTTGCTACTTGGAGGTTTTCGGGAATGCCCATTTTATTTCTGATACTTGCCATGTTGCCAGGTTTACCATATTTACTTTAAGAATTTATAGAAGCTAATTCTGTAGTTTATGGCATGAGACAAGTTATGAAACAAGAACTTTACGTTTACACATAGATCTACTTTTTTGTCCACCCTGTAGAAAAGTTTTTCCAAACATTAAAAAGGTATTACTCTTTGCTTGAAACGTCAAACAGTAGGAGTTTATAGGCTTAAAAGCGTTATACAGGGTAACAACGCTAACACATTACCACATTATGATATTTTTTCTGTGACGTTACTTTTTAGTAAAAACATCATATTTTTAGATTTACGAGAAATATCAAAAATCAGTAAAAATTGTTTGTCACAAATGATTATCTGATTATTGTAAAATATTAAAGCTTCAAAAATTTCTTTTATTTAAAAAGTTGCAGAACAACAAAAAAACGACGTCATATTTACCACTCTGTATATAAGAGGTAAGTGTAATACCAAGACTGCAGTGTAGGCAGTCATAAAAACTAATCAATGCGTCTAAATTTGCCGAAAACCGCACCAAAATATTTTTTGTAGTCTTTGAGAAAATTAAGTTTAAAACTTTATCTAAAATTTAAAGTATTCCGTTTAAATGTCTAGCATTTTAGTTTGATTATGGATAAATAAATAATAACATTATCTTTTACTTAACAATTACAATAAAATTTCACAAAAAAAACGCAAATTCCAAATAAAGCTACAAAAATTTGCCAGACTTAGAGTTATTCCTAGCTGATGCAATAAATTTACCTAGTACCTACTTAGTTATTATCCGAATAGATTAAGATTTACACACTGAAAAGCGAAATACATAAAGTATTATTACACAACCTAATTTATTATTATAAAGTAATATCACAAAAAAAATATAGATATTTTGTATGTGGTAATATCAATATTACAACTTTACTTTTAAAAACTTGCTTGCAACACACTTGTGCCAATATATTTAAGATTTACACGAAGACTGACGTGTAGGTCACCTTAAGATTCACAAAACATTATTAGGAAAAACTGATAAGATTAAAAATAGACTAAAAATCGGGATATTTTTACATTATCAATTTGATATAAATTTGTATGCATCTAAATACATATATAATAAATAATTTGTCAAACTTACATTTGAAGACTTGATGGTCAATAGATTCAAAGAATGACTCCAGCACCTGATGTTAATAAACCATATGAAATTATCTAAACATTAACATTTTCTAGTTTTCACGGCTTTACCTGGGTACCCGAAAACAAAAAATGAACAGAGGACGATGAAAATCTCCCTAAAATGTCAAAAACACTTTTGCGGTGCTACAAAATGATGGAGTAAGTCCCCGTTCGTCTCTGGAAGTTTAAAACTTTTATCGGTGGTTGTTTCCAAAGAAATATTAAGTGCGTGGTCACTTTTTGAAGGCCAAAATGGAGGTTGAAAACAAATATGGAACAATTTTTAGTAAGATGTTTTGTCACTATGAGTTTTGCCGATGATTCACGATTAAACCGATATCGAGTAAGAGAAAGACTGAAGCCACCTCAAGATGCACCGAATATAAAAGATAGGAAACACTGATAGCAATAAAAAACAACAGGAAATATATATATTTTTGCATGATCATTTAGGTATAAATTCTTATGTTTCTACATATAATAAATGATTTGTTGTGTCAAACTTACCCTTGAAAACTTTCTGCCAGGAGATACCAAGAATAACTTCATCACCTGGTTTTAAATCAGAGAAAATAATCTTTATCATTAACAAGTTTTAGTTCTTTATGGCTTAGATACACGATATACGAATAATGGAAAGATGGAGGGCATTGAAGGCCTCCCAAAAGCTTCAAAAAACACTACACGGCACTACGAACACAGTGAGTTCCCTGTTGGTTCGCGGGAGGTAAAAACACGGTTTCTCGACACTGTTTCTGGTGATTTGGACTTTGAGTGTGTGGCCACTTTTCGAAGGTTAAAATGGTGGTTGGAAACAAACATGGAACAAATTTTAGTGTAATGTCGTGTCGCCAGGTGCGAGTTCTCATAATTTAACCGATATATTTGCCAGCTACACGAAGACTGACGCGCGATTTACCTTAACATGACTAATTATTTAAAGAAATAGAAAACTGATAAGAAGATATCAATTAGATAGACATGTTTTTGTTTTTACATATAATGTATAATAATTATTTGCAGTTAAGTCGCGAATTATTACATGAAGATTAAGCAGGTACCGTTTCCTATGCACTAAATATAAAAATAGGACAATGATAAGATTAACCAAGATGGGAAATATCTAGATTTATTTTTACAGGTTAAAATATATTTAAATTGAACAGGAGTTAATTTATACACAGATTGTACAAAGCTACAAAAATTTGCCAGACTTAGAGTTATTCCTAGCTGATGCAATAAATTTACCTGGTACCTACTTAGTTATTATCCGAATAGATTAAGATTTACACACTGAAAAGCGAAATACATAAAGTATTATTACACAACCTAATTTATTATTATAAAGTAATATCACAAAAAAATATAGATATTTTGTATGTGGTAATATCAATATTACAACTTTACTTTTAAAAACTTGCTTGCAACACACTTGTGCCAATATATTTAAGATTTACACGAAGACTGACGTGTAGGTCACCTTAAGATTCACAAAACATTATTAGGAAAAACTGATAAGATTAAAAATAGACTAAAAATCGGGATATTTTTTACATTATCAATTTGATATAAATTTGTATGCATCTAAATACATATATAATAAATAATTTGTCAAACTTACATTTGAAGACTTGATGGTCAATAGATTCAAAGAATGACTCCAGCACCTGATGTTAATAAACCATATGAAATTATCTATACATTAACATTTTCTAGTTTTCACGGCTTTACCTGGGTACCCGAAAACAAAAAATGAACAGAGGACGATGAAAATCTCCCTAAAATGTCAAAAACACTTTCGCGGTACTACTAAATGATGGAGTAAGTCCCCGTTTGTCTCTGGAAGTTTAAAACTTCTAGCGGTGGTTGTTTCCACAAGAAATATTAAGTGCGTGGTCACTTTTTGAAAGCCAAAATGGAGGTTGAAAACAAATATGGAACAATTTTTAGTAAGATATATTGTCACTATGAGTTTTGCCGATGATTCACGATTAAACCGATATCGAGTAAGAGAAAGACTGAAGCCACCTCAAGATGCACCGAATATAAAGATAGGAAACACTGATAGGATTAAACAACAACAGGAAATACATATATTTTTGCATGATCATTTAGGTATAAATTCTTATGTTTCTACATATAATAAATGATTTGTTGTGTCAAACTTACCCTTGAAAACTTTCTGCCAGGAGATACCAAGAATAACTTCATCACCTGGTTTTAAATCAGAGAAAATAATCTTCATCATTAATCAAGTTTTAGTTCTTTATAGCTTAGATACACGATATACGAATAATGGAAAGATGGAGGGCATTGAAGGCCTCCCAAAAGCTTCAAAAAACACTACACGGCACTACAGAACGACACAGTGAGTTCCCTGTTGGTTCGCGGGAGGTAAAAACACGGTTTCTCGGCACTGTTTCTGGTGATTTGGACTTTGACTGTGTGGCCACTTTTCGAAGGTTAAAATGGAGGTTGGAAACAAACATGGAACAAATTTTAGTGTAATGTCGTGTCGCCAGGTGCGAGTTCTCATAATTTAACCGATATATTTGCCAGCTACACGAAGACTGACGCGCGATTTACCTTAACATGACTAATTATTTAAAGAAATAGAAAACTGATAAGAAGATATCAATTAGATAGACATGTTTTTGTTTTTACATATAATGTATAATAATTATTTGCAGTTAAGTCGCGAATTATTACATGAAGATTAAGCAGGTACCGTTTCCTATGCACTAAAT
Organism: Listronotus bonariensis; assembly: GCA_014170235.1. Lineage (NCBI taxonomy): Eukaryota > Metazoa > Arthropoda > Insecta > Coleoptera > Curculionidae > Listronotus > Listronotus bonariensis. The sequence continues at coordinate 72,826 of JACEGR010004540.1, forward strand.
ATAAAAATAGGACAATGATAAGATTAACCAAGATGGGAAATATCTAGATTTATTTTTACAGGTTAAAATATATTTAAATTGAACAGGAGTTAATTTATACACAGATTGTACAAAGCTACAAAAATTTGCCAGACTTAGAGTTATTCCTAGCTGATGCAATAAATTTACCTGGTACCTACTTAGTTATTATCCGAATAGATTAAGATTTACACACTGAAAAGCGAAATACATAAAGTATTATTACACAACCTAATTTATTATTATAAAGTAATATCACACAAAAAATATAGATATTTTGTATGTGGTAATATCAATATTACAACTTTACTTTTAAAAACTTGCTTGCAACACACTTGTGCCAATATATTTAAGATTTACACGAAGACTGACGTGTAGGTCACCTTAAGATTCACAAAACATTATTAGGAAAAACTGATAAGATTAAAAAAGGACTAAAAATCGGGATATTTTTTACATTATCAATTTGATATAAATTTGTATGCATCTAAATACATATATAATAAATAATTTGTCAAACTTACATTTGAAGACTTGATGGTCAATAGATTCAAAGAATGACTCCAGCACCTGATGTTAATAAACCATATGAAATTATCTATACATTAACATTTTCTAGTTTTCACGGCTTTACCTGGGTACCCGAAAACAAAAAATGAACAGAGGACGATGAAAATCTCCCTAAAATGTCAAAAACACTTTCGCGGTACTACTAAATGATGGAGTAAGTCCCCGTTTGTCTCTGGAAGTTTAAAACTTCTAGCGGTGGTTATTTCCACAAAAATATTAAGTGCGTGGTCACTTTTTGAAAGCCAAAATGGAGGTTGAAAACAAATATGGAACAATTTTTAGTAAGATATATTGTCACTATGAGTTTTGCCGATGATTCACGATTAAACCGATATCGAGTAAGAGAAAGACTGAAGCACCCTCAAGATGCACCGAATATAAAAGATAGGAAACACTGATAGGATTAAACAACAACAGGAAATAAATATATTTTTGCATGATCATTTAGGTATAAATTCTTATGTTTCTACATATAATAAATGATTTGTTGTGTCAAACTTACCCTTGAAAACTTTCTGCCAGGATACACCAAGAATAACTTCATCACCTGGTTTTAAATCAGAGAAAATAATCTTCATCATTAATCAGTTTTAGTTCTTTATAGCTTAGATACACGATATACGAATAATGGAAAGACGGAGGGCATTGAAAGCCACCCAAAAGCTTCAAAAAACACTACACGGCACTACAAAACGACACAGTGAGTTCCCTGTTGGTTCGCGGGAGGTAAAAACACGGTTTCTCGGCACTTTTTCCGGTGATTTGGACTTTGACTTTGTGGCTACTTTTCGAAGGTTAAAATGGAGGTTGGAAACAATTTTAGTGTAATGTCGTGTCGCCAGGTGCGAGGTCTCACAATTTAACCGATATATTTGGCAGCTACACGAAGACTGACGCGCGACTTACCTTAAGATGACTAATTATTTAAAGAAATAGAAAACTGATAAGAAGATATCAATTAGATAGACATGTTTTTGTTTTTACATATAATGTATAATAATTATTTGCAGTTAAGTCGCGAATTATTACATGAAGATTAAGCAGGTACCGTTTCCTATGCACTAAATATAAAAATAGGACAATGATAAGATTAACCAAGATGGGAAATATCTAGATTTATTTTTAAAAGGTTAAATTAGATTTAAATTGGACAGGAGTTAATTTATACACAGATTGTACAATCTTGATCTTGAGATAGAATTTCTGTAAAAAGAAAATAAATAGAAACAACATTCATCAATTTTACGCGATTGACCGAAATTCTACTGCTGATGACAACTTTGACATATAATACATGAATTAAACGTCAGCACAACGCATTGGTTAATTCCGTTTTATTATTGGTTAATTGCCTAAAATTTGGTGATTGTTTCATCATTATGTATCGGGTGTCAATAAGTTATAAATTTACTCCTCCCTTAACTTTTTGATTTTTTATCGTACAAAATAAATAATTATATCAGTTTGTTGGGTTAATTCTTTAGTTTTTGAATCAACAATTAGATTTTTTAATATCTCTTAAAATATACAAGGTAGGACAAAGAGTATCATTTTTCTAAATGAAACGCTCTGTATATTATATCATCTTTTAAAGTTCGTTGAAAAAATACGACATTTAATATATTTATCTTCATTACTTTCGGAAATATGGTCATCCAAATCTAAAGAATAATTTATGGCGATATTTTCAAAACCATTAAAGATAAACCCATAAAACATAGTATTTTTGTAAGGCTTTTTAAATTATCTAATATAAAAAATATAAGGAAAAAAATAAATCAGTTGAAAGATACAGATAGTACAGAATCATCCTAACAAAATGGTGTTTTTATTTCTTTCATACATTAAAAAAATAGAAAAGTTAGGGGGATGTAAGTTTATTACGTTTATAATGGAAATTAAAATATATTTATCAAATTTGCATGGTCATATTTCGAAAACTAATTGAGATAGATATATGAAATGTGGTACACTTTCCAAAAAAAATATCGCACTTGCTTGATTTTTTCCTAAGCTCTAATACAAAAATACTTTAATTTAAATGGCCATATCACTTTTAATAATTAAGTTATTAAGACAATTAAAGAAAGAAAATGTTAGGGAAAGGTAAAGCTATAACAATGGCGTAATCGTTGCTATTTACTATTATCAATACGTCCAACAGGGTGAATACAAGATTTTGAAAAAGTAAATAATTTTTATTTCCCCGTATGATGTTTTCTTAAAAGGGAGTAATCTTATTTGTAAATAAATTATAAACCCTATTCATTTCTGATATTTTATAATCACATATTTGATTCCTCCCTTTGAACACCAGATCATACAGAGCGATTTAAACTTATTCATTGTTTTTAAAATTTTAAATTACCCAGTAGGATGTATTGTTAACAATAAATAACAAAGATTTCGCCAAAGTTAAGGTTAGACTTTTTAAAATCTTAATTATTAAAAAAGATATGGTCATTTAAATTAAAGCATTTTTGATTTTGAAGCATGTGCAATAATTTTGTTGGGAAGTAATTTTTTTCAAATGTTTTTGAATGGTCTTTTTAATGGTGAACTAATATATAGGGTGTTCCATTTAAAGAAACCATATTTTTGTCGTACCCTGTATATTTTAAGAGATAATAAAAACCTTATTACTAATTTGGAAACTACAGAATTAGCCCAACAAATTGATATTCTTAATTATATTGTGCGATAAAAATAAAACAGTTGAGGAGGTGTAAATTTATAACTGGACACCCGGTACCTTTCAGATGGACTATAATTGGTTTGGAGGGGTAAGTCGAAGCGCCATTAGTTTGTAGGGGTAAGTCGGTGGCATACGCGTGTCTCACTCCGTACTTGATGCCGGGGCATTCGAGAAAATATAGGTGTAGTTGGCTATGACGCCGCATTTCGTGGTCAGTACCAACTAAAAGACAAAACCAAAGCACTTAAAAGCATTGTTAGAATAGATAAATATTAAATTGTAATTATTATAATTGTAATTAATATTTCGAAAACTACAAAATAAAATAGACATCCTTATACAAACCTACCTTTATTTTTGATGCTTAAAGATAAGGTAAAAAAGATGGGGGTTTCCATTAAAAAAAAATGACTTTTAAGGTTTTGGTCGTTATAATTTTTAACGATTATTTTTGTAAAAATATCAATACAGTCCACTAAAAAAGTTTTTCTCTACGAGGAACTCAACCCCAATTCAAGTTAAAGGCTTTTGTTTCGAAGAAATTGATGATTATGTAATGGCTTGCAAACGTCATTTTTGACATAAAATTTAAAATAAGTCAAAAACGGTTGGAATTCGATATAGAACAGTATACATAAATTATGTTTAGAATTTTACGCAAGAATCTAAAAAATAAACAATATATAGGGTGTTCCATTTAAAATAAGGAAGTTGACATTAACTTCCGATATAACTGGAAGTGGTAGAACTGTTAAAATATTTTAGTTGTATGTCACTTATAGCTTTATTATGATACCAAATTTTTAAAAAATTTAAGGCTTTAAAGAGAGTTTAAAAAATCCTGATTGCGAGGTAAACAACCAACATGTTTCACCAAATATAGATTTTATTTAACGTATCTTTAATTTAAGTAAATAAATTATTATAATCACACATTACACTCCAAATAAAGGTAATAATATTGGATTACAACAATAATGTATTATATTAGTGATTGTTATATCAGAATAAAGAGAGTCAGATTTATGAAAAAAAAAAAATAATAATAAGTAATTTTTAAAAATGTTACTTATTGAACAAGAAAAAAATTTTCAGTTTTCGCTGGAGCACTAGACATAAATACAATGTGTTGGAACTAGTCAATTAAACTATCATGATAAGAACAAGAAAACTAAACCTAAATTAAAAACTACAAATAATACATATAAGTTTAACTAAACTCACAATTAAAAAATTCAGTTAATGAGTAGAAAGGGTTTTCAGCCAGTAAGGTCTTAAGTCTTCTTTTAAAAATCAGAAATAGGTTTAGAATTTTTTATACCAAAGGGCAGATGGTTAAAAATTTGAAGAGAGGTTATGATAGGACCTTCCTGTACCTGAGACAAATGTGTAAAAGGAATATAAAGTTTTTCAGCATTACGAGTTTTGTAGTAGTTTATCTCTCCGAATTTTATAAAGTTAGTTGATTTTTTATATATTTCACATGCGCAATGTAGAATATAGATATTGATGACTGTTGGAATTTTTTTCCTTTTTAAAGGTATCACGACATGACTCTCTGTAGGGGATTCTAAACATGGTACGAATAATACGTTTTTGGCATATTAATACTCTCTCAACGCTGGAGGAATTACCCCAGGCAAGCAAACCATAGGACAAAGTAGAGTGGACAGCAGAGTAATAGAAAGTCTTTAATGTGAATGCATCTACAAAGTCTCTAAGCTGAAGGACAGCATAGTTGCTACGAGATAGTTTGCTGCACACCAAATCAACCTGATCATGCCAAGACAAGTGTTTATCTATAATGACTCCCAAGAACTTGCAAGCATCTTTTTGAATTATGTTGTTTGAACCCTCTCTAAGTAGTAGGCTTCTATCTTGAACCACTCGAACTGGGGTAAAGGCAATAAAATTAGTTTTTAAGCTATTCAAACAAAGGCCATTCTTCCTACACCATAAGGAAATATCAGCTATACACTTGCTAGCCCGCATGTGAAGCGACTGGTAATCCCGACCAGAGACAATCGCTGAGGTATCATCTGCAAAAAGTGTTAAATAACTTTCATCAATTAGAAAAAGGCAAGTCGTTTATGAAAAGCAAAAACAGAATGGGTCCAAGAACACTCCCCTGAGGAACTCCAGTCGCCATCTCAGCCCAGTCAGAAAAGGAAGCATGTCCATCACCCTTAAGCCTCACAGCCTGGGTCCTACCAGACAAATATGACTTTAGCCATCTGTAGGCTGGTCCTCTTATACCATAATGATAAGCTTTATTCCAGAGACAGAGACTATATATGGTAATCAAAAATGAAAATTAAAATATATAATAAACAGAGGCTGCCAATCGCCTCTCTGATTATCCAATTATCTAAAAAATGATAAATGGACACTCAGCTAATATGCTGCCGTCCAACGGAAAAACACCGTATGTGTATATTATAAGCCTATTCACATACGATGTTTATCCGTTGGACGGCAGTATGTCGGTTGGAGAAATAATTACTACGTTTATATCAAATAGTTGAAGCTAGCTTGAAGTAAAGCGGCTTTTAAAAAGTGGCTTAAAAAAGCGATATAAACGCGCTTAAAAGTGACTTCAATTGTTCAAGTCAAGCCTGAAAATAAGTAGGGTTGACTTCACTGAAGCCGATTAGAAACACGATGTAAACGATTCAAGCGGGCTTAATAACTGCCTAACTTTAGATGAATGCTTCCTCGAACGTCATCAGTGTTAATTTCATATATGATTTTGACATTTTTATACAAAATATGAGTGGAAAAACAGGTGAAAAAACCTATAAAACACGCTCACACCAACAACAGCACTCAAAACGGGACAAATTAAAAAGTGAGGTTTGTTTTTCATTTAATGTTTACTGTGAAGTTGGATGCAAAACTGCCGCATGCGTACAACGATGGCCTGAAATGTAGTTGACCTTGATTTTCAATCGACTTTCAAGCCACCGAAATAAACACGTAGACTTGGAAATCGCTTCAAAGCCGCTTTGTTTTCAAGCCAGCTTGAACTATTCGATATAAACTTAGTATACGATAAAAATTAAATTGAAATATAAAAAGGAAGATAAGTTAGCATACGAATTAGATATAATATGTCATTGGACAAAGGTGCCCTAAGAATATGAAATCAGTTTTTAATACCCGTTGTTACAACAAAACTACAGGCTTTTTTAATAAAAAGAATCCTAAATCACTTAAAACGTTAGTGATCTGTTTGAATCGATATTACCCGCCAAAAGAAACCAAAATAAGACACCCTGTAAATCCATCTTGTTATTGCCTTTTTTTGTAGATAAACAAAATATTTTAATTTGATACATACCTTTTGATATCAGATAAAATGTTTCACAAGACATGCACATTTGTAAATATTTTCTAACTATGAATCTTGTTTAATAATAAAATTATGTTATTTATAATATTTGTGTTGGTATATGTAACACTTTTTTTCTGTCGGTGGTGTTCTAAACTTAGTGTTTCTGCAGGTGAATTCGTCAAACGTGAACCGGAACCATGGAGACCTGGTGAAAGAGCTCCCGTGAAGAAGCCTCAGGATAATCTACGTCCAGAAGGTAAGTTTTTTAGTAACATTTTCCATTTTTTTACCCTTCTTTAAATTACTACGTGGGTTGTTTGATAAACTAGCAAAAACACCAAAAAATAACTAATAAATACAGCGTGTCTTCATAAGTTCTGACCAAATAAGAAACTTTTTAATTATTAACTTTACGCAAAAAGTGTCTCTTTATAAAAAGTCCTGCTTGATGAAAAAATACATTTGCACAAAAATAACTGTATGTTGGTGGCTTAAAAAAGACCTCTCCAAATTAATATATCGATATTTCGTAAATACGGTAGAAAATTTTAAAAAGTGATTTCTTATGTCGTTTTATAAAGAAAAGTTCCTATAAACATATGCTTAGAGTTGCTTTGTTTGCTGAGACACAGAGCGTTAAAATTTTTAAAATATTGGTTGTCTTATAAATATTTTAAACACCTTTTAATGAATTGGATGAAATTTGATACGATTTTTAAATTTAATAAAGCGCTTATAAAACTCTAACTAGATTAAGTTTATTGGGTCCAGTGGCGTCTCAGTGGGCATCACAGCCAATATTATTTAGAGAAAATGTACGCTACTGGCTTTTAATGCAATTTTTCTATGTAGCAACCTAATAATAATATAACTTTTTAATGTCGTACATTTTTTTCGTATCTGGCTTATTTAAGATACCTAATTAATAAAATACCGACCTTTTTTAGAAATATTTAACGCCCTGTATCTCAGAAACAAAGCAACCCCGGACATAGGTTTATAGGAACTTTTCTTCATAAAATTACATAAAAGTTGCATTTTAAAGTTTCGTACCGTACCTAAGAAATACCCTGTATTTTAATTTAAAAACAAGTCTTTTTGAGGTCACCCTGTACATCCAAGTCCATACAAGTATTTTTGTCGAATTGTATTTTCTATTCAAGGAGGACTTTTCATGAAGAGGCATTTTTTTCATAAAGTTAATATTTAAAACATTTTCCATTTGGTACGAACTTTCGAAGACACGCTGTATATTATAAACTTTATTTTATTACGAACTATTCAACGGTTACATCCACAACAACAACAACATCCGTTTAAGGACCGCGTCAAATTAAAATCGTTTGCCGACGTTTCGCCACCGATTGCTGCGAGGCATCTTCAGGGATCTTTGCTCTGCGAGATTGGAACACTAAACACTTTCATTCTATGATAGCCAACCTCTATGGGAAGGACATTAAAAGGATCTACTTTAAATGTTTATTCTCTGTTAAATACGTAGATCTGTATAAATAAATAAGGAGCATATTTTAAAAGCACAAATAAAAGGATAAAAATAATGACTTAATATGGAAGATCATTATTAGGACAGTTTTTTTCTATGTTGTGACAGACCACACAGGCCTGTAGCTTAAATACCAACGTACCGGGTGTTTGGTTTTGAAGAAAATTGTATAAATATTTATTAATCATTGTTTCCTTTATATTATACCCTGTTTTTAACTACAGGCTGTTCATGAATGGGGTTTACAAGAGGACACATGCCTGAAAAAACATTATTTCTCAAGAAAAAGTTATTCTTTATAAAAATGTTTGATGATAAAAAATATTATTCTCGGAGAAAATGTTGATTTTGTATACAGTTTACGGAAAAACTTGAAAAACACGATTTTTCCCCAAGGGTAAACTACCTTTATTTTTAATTTTTAAGCAATATTTATTGAAAAATGTATTTTAAATGACTCTATTAATGTTATAGGGGTATTAAAAAGTTTTATGATACTGATTTTGGAGTAACCAAAAATTAATTATTTTAAATTTTTATAATTAAATGACCTAAACAAAAAATCATAATTTGCTTTTCAAATTCGGCTTCTACAAATTCCTACACAAACCAGTTTTTCAGCTGTAAAGGAATATGATCAAGGCGTTTTTTCCAAATTATGGTATCAAATAAAATCAGTGGCGTAGCTATTATTGGGCTAGGCGAGACAGTGTTCCAGGGTCCCCAAGCTCAGGAGGGCCCTTGAAGTAAAGAGGGCCCCTGAGCTTAGCAATAAAAAAAATATGTAAATGCAGGGTGAAAAAAGGTGGTTGTTTTCTTTTTTTTATTATTATTTTTTGCTCTCAAAATATTTTGGGGCTGTGAGTATATGAAAATGTTTAAATAAAGTTATCTCTATCAGATGAGGACATTTTTTGCTTCTAATTTTTTCTTTTTGTCCACATTTACAATTTTTGCACCACTCTGGATGTAATCCTGCCGGCGCCCATGATCGGGGCCCTACTTTAGTTTTTTGCCCCATGGCCCCCGTTAACCAAGCTACGCTACTGTATAAAATTGTGTTTTATTATTTTTATCGATTACAAACTTTTGTAAAAATGTTTTCTTAATAACATTTTGCTTAAAAATGTAAAATAAAGGCAGTTTACTCTTGGAGAAAAATCATGCTTTTCAAGTTTTTGGACACCTTGTATACAAAATCAACATTTTCTCTTCGTGAATCATATTTTTTTACAAGCAAAAATGTGTATAAATAATGACTTTTTTTATAAAATGAAATTTGTGGTCCATTTATCCTCTTGTAAAACCCATCCGATGACAGTCTGTATATGTAAGTATAAATAAAGTTGGCAAAATAATAACATAAAATCAAAAACGCCTATTTTTTTTTATTAGAAAACCAAATTTTAAAAGAAATAATGTTCTGTCCAGTCCCATTTTTTTGCTGATATAGGACTCATCGAGTGTCAAGTTATAAATTTAGACCCCTTTAATTTTTTTATTTTTTATTGTACAAAATAAATCAATATCTTGGTGTATTAGGTTAATTCTGTTGTTTTTAAATCAGCTATTAGATTTTTATCTTTAAATATGCAATGATTTTCTTTTAAATAGATGCATTAATAAAATTGCTTTTTGATGTTTAGTAGTTTCGGAAATATGACCGTCTACATCTCGAGTATAATTTATATTTTTTTAAGTTTAATACACTTGTTACTGAAAATAGTTTAGTCTTGTAGATTGTATAACCAAATTTGAGAAATTTAGAACCAGAGCAAAACATTCCACAAATTAAAATAAGTGCTTTAGCGCATATATTGAAGGTGCGGAAAAAAAAAGTACCACAGATTCCTGAGGCTAGAATATGAAGATCTAACCCAACTTACCTTAGTCAAAAAGTGGATGGTTTCGGAGATACCGGGAGTCAAAAATTTATTCTGATTTTATTTTTTTATAAATAATGTTGGAAATGATTTTTTTATATCCAGATATCTCAAAAACGGTTGCCTAAATCAACTTTAACTAACAATAGGTATACCTTTTTTTGTAAAATATGTTAAAAAATATGTTTTTTTTAAGTTACTTACAGAGTGGTTTAATAAAGTTATTTCGTTTTTAATTTTTTCAAGGTACCAGGTAGCGCCCCCTAAAATAAACAATCAAATTGATAGCATATTCTTATTTCTTACCATCCAAAACCCCTTTTAGCCAAATATTGTAATAGATTCTGATATATTATTACCAAAATTATTTATAAAAAAATAAAACCAAAATAATGTTTTATTACCCTTTATCTCCAAAATCATCAACTTTTGGACTAAGGTAAGTTGGGTTGGATCGTCATATTTTAGCCTCAGTAATCTGTGGTACCTTTTTTTATCCGCACCTTTTAGAGACACCCTGTATAAATTCTAGTAAAATTATGTCATTTACTTTACAGGCGAATTCGAAAAACGTCACCCAGAAGAATGGAAGCCAGGCGAACGTGCACCAGTCAGGAAGCCACAAGACAACTTGAGACCTGAAGGAGAGTTTGAAAAACGCACTCCAGAAAAATGGCAACCTGGAGATAGACCACAGGCTAAGAGACCACAGGATAACTTACATCCTGAAGGCGACTTTGAAAGGTAAACCATAACATATAATATAAATTAGTAATAACATAAAGTAACATACCTACGGATAAGAGAAACCATGGCATGTTAAAATTTTCGTACCGCTTTTGCGGCAGGCTTGGCGGCAGGCTTGTCATTTTCCAGTTTACACTTTAAATGCGTCGGTCGAAGCCTCGCCTCGTGTAACATCAGCGGTTGGGAGACACGTAAGCTTTCTGAAATGACTAACTGGCGGTATTTCAACGAGAAACGAATAAAATTATATTGGGAGTTTTCGCATGACCTGTCCTTAAATCGGCTATTCCATGATAACTCTTATAATTTCCTTACTCTATGGTAATAATTGCTAATTTGGAAGAGTTCCTAGATCCTAGAGTTTCATCTACCCCTGTGTAGGAAACTAAAAGTCGGGCGTCAACAAATTTATTGGACAAACCTTAACTCCAAAAGCATTGGACATATGAGAAATGAGACTTGATATAGGTAAATGGTACGAGAAGAGAAGAGTTTAAGCATTCTCTTCACTTTTCAGTCACTTCCGGTTTGAACGGAAATGGCTTCAACTTTAAATTTTTGAACGGAACACCCTGTATATTTTGTCATTTTTGGATTCCTAAGACAATTCTAAGTCAGAATGACACATTTAAAAAGGTTTTAAATCTACTTGATTTTTGAGCTCATTTTTTATTATTGCATCTAGGTGGCAATGATTGGGTGCAAATTAATTTTAGTGACCCTAGGTGATGTTAGAAAAATACAATCACTAAAGTTTGAGTGACTTAATAGGAAAGATAGGAATAAAAACAACTTAGCAAATTGACATTTCTGTGTCTAACTATTATTTTTTAACTAGTAATCCTTTTTAGACTAGCGATTTTTAAATAAAGGTGTTTTAAGTGACTAACTAGGGAAAGATAATGAATAAAACTTAACTAAGCAAATTGACATTTCTGTGTCTACCTATTATTTTTCAAATAGCAACCCTTTTTAGACAAGCGATTTTTAAATAAAGGACGAATCTAACGATAATAATTTGTTTGCAATCGGATTAAAAATAAAGTCATAAATAAAGGATCACCTAGATGCAAAACTACAAATGGCTCTTAAAATAAATAATAGTTTAAAAAACTAAAAACACGCTTTTATATGCAAACCAAACTAAAAATTAGAAAATAATTTTTCATTACAAAGAGCTTGTCACTTCAGAGTAAAAGCGTGGGTGCATTTTACTATTTTTTCATAACTTTTCCCTCATAGATATTTGCAAATAGAATAATTATAACATTTAATATATTAAACACCCCACGCTTTTATTCTGAAGTGACAAACTCTTTGTAATGAAAAATTATTTTCTAATTTTTAGTTCGGTTGCATATAAAAAGCGTGCTTTTTAGTTTTTTAAACTATTATTTATTTTTCATTTTTAGTTCGATATATCAATTAGTTTTTTAAAAATAAATGCTCCAGTTTATTCACTCAAAAATTCCTTCGCCATTTTGTCAAGAGACACAGAGGATCTGTAAAGGAATTTATTTATCCTGGCGGTCCTAATCAGGATAACGGGATACTGTTTTTAAATTATTGCATTGTCATCGGTCCTTGATACGTGTGCAAAGTTTCAAAGAAATTGAATCGCTGGAAGTTGGTAAAAATTAGGCTCAAAGATTCCGTTACATAGATAGATAGATAGATAGATAGATGGTTACAACCCAAGCTAATAAAAGCGTGTTAAAAATCAAACGAGGCGTCAAACTTTTCAAAATGTCAAATTACTAAGTATTTAGAATTGTCTCCAGGAATCCAAAAATATTAAAATACATAAGGTGTTCCATTTTAAAAATTTAAAATTAGTCATTTCCGGTTAAACCGGAAGTAACTAAAAAGTGAAAAATATGCGAAAACTTCCCTATCTATAGTATGTATTTATACTAAGTCTAGATTTTTGATATGTCTAATACTCCTAAAAGTTATAGCAATGTCTAATGGGATTTGTTGACGCGGTATATATTTTTTTAAGAAATTGTTCAAATACAGGGTGGCAAAGATGTTAAAAAATATCTTTTTGATATCTCCATTTTAAATTCATATTTTAATGCAGTTTTGGTACACAGCACCTATGCACAAAAAATTCTGATGCACATTTTTTTAAATGCTTTCGCAGTGGCGACCAAGCTAGATTTAAAGTTAATATTTGTAAAGAAAAATATGGTACGCCACTGTTTTTTCCAGAATAAAAAATTATATTAAAAATTTTTATACACTTTGCTAAATTTGTTGATTTTTTTTTCGTCTAAAGCATTGTTTTAACGTAAAAAAGGGGAAGCAAAAACTCTTTGTAGTACGGGATTTGAATTCAATTAAAGCGCATAACCTTCGAAGTGTTGGAAAAGAGTTACTTTCTTTAACACTTTATACAGTGTACTAGAATGGAGTACTTTATCTTCATGTTAAAAA
>JACEGR010004541.1:0-86011 GCA_014170235.1 Listronotus bonariensis
GACGCTCATCATTGGGATTTCGGAAACCGTAAGAGATGCAGGATCGGTTAAATGGAGGCAAAGTTGCGCAATTTGATGCTCAATAAAATGCCGTTTTGCGTTTTAAAAAATTCCGAGTACTTCCGAAGATATTCGAAAAAAACCGGAATTTTCAATTTTGGTTTCTATTGTTTCCTGGCTATATTTGTTAAGATAATTTAAAATGAAAAACACGTTTTCATGGCCACTTTTTCTGCTCTATAATTCATGTGATTAAATATTGAATCTGACGTTTCGGCTTCTGGCGACCATCATCAACTTAATTTTTTTAAATACGGACCTGATATTTTTTTCAATTTAATTAAATCCTTTCATCACTCTTAAAACACTATATATCGCCACTTTGATATTTGCCGACGTTTCGTACAGACAATTCCATCACCAGAATATTGCATATTTATTTAACCATAATACGGCCCTAAACTACATTTTTAGGTAAAAAGGTAAAAAAAGAATAAACTTATTACATATTCATAATGTTTTATTGCAACTCATTGATATCTAATAGCGGAAATTACTTTATTAACAGAAACTAACCAGCAGGTACGAATTCAAGGGAGAACTTCATTTAATGTATGGATTGGTATGTGGAGGAACAAAATTATTGGACCTTTCGTTTACGAAGGGACCTTAACTTCCGAACGATATCTAAATTTTATTAGGAATGATGTCTTAGACGCCCTAGATAATCAACCTTTGGCAGTATTTCAAGAAATATGGTGGCAGCAAGACGGAGCTCCTGCCCACAATGGAAGGGAAGTAGCTCAATTCCTTTACCATATATTTCCTAATAAATGGTTTTGCAAGATGGCCCGCTAGGAGCCCAGATCTTAGTCCCCTAGATTATTTCCTTTGGGGATATCTTAAGAACCGTTTATTTAAAAATGCACCTCACGACCTTTAAGTACTACGACAAAATTTGATAAGGGAAGTCGCTGCCATTCCTGCGAGAACAATTAATCGAGCTGTATTAAAAATACAAAGCAAAGCAAGAAAATGCATCGAGGCGGAAGGTTATCTCTTTGAACACTTATAATAGTGATTAAATTATGTTTATTTTTAATATGGGCATCAAGATAGTATTACAAATTGTTTATGTAAGCTGATTTGTTGTCTACCTTTTTGTATCTTATGTCTAATATTCATGAAATTTTCGGTTAATAAAGTAATTTCCGCTGTTAGATATCAATGAGTTGCAATAAAAAGATTACGAATATGTAATAAGTTTATTCTTTTTTTACCTTCTTACCTAAAAATGTAGTTCAGGGCCGTATTATGGTGAAATAAATATGCAATATTCTGGTGATGGAATTTTCTGTACGAAACGTCGGCAAATATCAAAGTGGCGATATATAGTGTTTTAAGAGTGATGAAAGGATTTAATTAAATTGAAAAAATATCAGGTCCGTATTTAAAAAAATTAAGTTGATGATGGTCGCCAGAAGCCGAAACGTCAGATTCAATATTTAATCACACTGAATTATAGAGCAGAAAAAGTGGCCATGAAAACGTGTTTTTCATTTTAAGTTATCTTAACAAATATAGCCAGGAAACAATAGAAACCAAAATTGAAAATTCCGGTTTTTTTCGAATATCTTCGGAAGTACTCGGAATTTTTTAAAACGCAAAACGGCATTTTATTGAGCATCAAATTGCGCAACTTTGCCTCCATTTAACCGATCCTGTATCTCTTACGGTTTTCGAAATCCCAATGATGAGCGTCGAATTCGAGCCACCCTAGTGTTTTAAAGGGCGCATCAGTGACTATGACTATTTAGCACCCTTTCTAGTGGTTTTTTCTTGTCTTAATTTAGTATTTTATTCAAATGAGGTGCAGGGCGTTTATGTGTTTTAAGAATAGTATTATGTTGTCAATATTTTTGTTTGAAGGTTCCAATGCTTTTTTAATGTTACTCTGATTGATGTTGAAGTGAAGTCTTGTGTTTATCAAATCATTGCACGATATCATCAAGTGTTCAACAGTTAGGGGGTTGTTGCACAGTGGGCACAAGGGATGATTTTCAGATTTTAGGAGGTATGAGTGGGTGAGGTATGTGTGTCCAATGAGTAGACGATGGATAATAGTTTGTTTGCGTCTATTGAGGAATGGGGTGACCGGAGATGAGGGAAGGATTTCATAAATCTTTTGTAGTTTGTTGTTACCCTCCAACAAGTCCCATTCAAGTTGAGAGGTATTGTGCTCTATCTTTTTTATTATTGGTTTAAATACACTTTGTGAAAAGATTCTGTCTATGTATAGACTGTTTTCGTTTAGGTGATTTGCAAGGTAGTCGGCCTTTTTCGTTTCCGTGGATACCTATATGGCTGGGTATCCATATAAAGAAGATAGAGAATTTTTTTATAACCAGTCTGTTTAGGATGTTTAAGATGTCAATAATTAATGCATTTTCGTTAAATGCATTTTGTATAGCTTTAAGTGCGCTCTTTGAATCTACCGCCAGAACCCATTTGTTATACGGTTGTTTATTTATGGTGTTTAAAGCTTCTCTAATGGCATAAAGTTCTGCAGAGAATATATTATTTAGGTTATTTAATTTAATGTTGCGTGGTGTTATTGACTTAGAAAATAGAGCGCAGCTAGTATTTGAAGGTGTTTTGGATCCATCTGTATATACAGTGTTGTATTGAGGAAAATTATTTTGCAGAATTTCGTAAAATTTATTTGTGATAATAGATGGGTGCGTGTTCTTTTACTATACTGCTCTAGGTTAAAAATTATGTTTGGTGGAAAGTATGTCCATGGGGGAATACGTATAAGGGAGGGTGGAAGGGCAAAGGTAAAGTAAAGTTGTTCTGTGTAGAGTAATGTAAAAATGAAATATTTGTTGGAAAATTCTGGTTGGTTCTGTGATAATGGTCTAGTAGGTTTGAGTTAAAAAACGTGTTGTGCATAGGGTGGTTGGGTTTGAAATTCAAAGTTTGGTAGAGTAGTTTAGAAGCATGGTTAAGCTGTCTAGTGTTAAGAGATCTGTGTTTGATAGACATTGTGGCTGGGTATCGGAGTAATAGTAATTATAAACACCTATTTAAATTGTTTATAGATTTAGAACAACAGCTTGAAAATCAGCGAGAACAACTTGGTAACGAACTTAATAAAAAAGTGGAGATTTTTGAAAGGTACAACAACAAAATTGCTAGCATTAAAGAGGAATTTCAAATAAGCATAGAAAAAAACATGTAAGTAAATGCGTATCAAATAAAATAAATATTATTACCTCAAAAATTATTTTCCATCGTGCTACCTTTTTTAAACTTTGATAACCCCTTTTATAGATGGTGTGGTTTGACGATTTATTTATTGATTTAGCAGCTGTTTATCGTTCTAAATTGGATGGTCGAAAAGTAATTGCTTAAGGGTATCTTAAAAATAAACATTTCAAATAACAGTTCTCCTTAGGGGCCATAGAACCAGGTCATTTAGGTAAAAAGGTAAAAAGATCTTATTATTATTAAGCTATATTCTTACCCTCACTTCAAAGACTCTACATATTTCCGGTTTAAAGTACATACAGTGTGTCCAAAAAGTTCGAAAACGCTTAAATGTTGTAGAGAATTTTTAACCAAACTGGATAAAATTCGGTACTCAGGGTAAAGCTATACCCTGAGTTTAATGTTGATATAAATAATAGTTGTGAAGTTCGTGGGTAATACCTTTTATGCCTTCCAACTTTTAAACTGGTGGCTTGACAGTTCTGGAGTAATTTCCTCCAGTTTGGTTTAAAATTCTCTAAGATATTTGGACACACTGTATATCGTTACCCTAATTCGCAAACCTCGTATCTTTATAAACAAAAATTTAAACAGGAGATAAGAAAAACTTTGCGTTTATTCTATTATTTGACTTCAGTTTTATTGTTTTCGGTTAAGTTACAGAATGGTGCAAAAATGGATTTTAACTAATTCTGGAGTTACGAATTTACGAGTTTTTAATTGAAAATACAGTTCTTTCGTATTATTATTAAAAAGTAATTTTTCAACAAGTCTCACCGTGACACTTGTTTTTAAAAAGTATGGGACAATAAATATTAAAAACAAAATTTAACCAACTTCAAAAGATAAATAAAACTTACTAAAAGTTTAAAAATGAAGAACAAAAAAAAAAAAAAAGAAAAATAAAGTTGGGTAATAACATATGGTATTAAAGAATATATTTTTTTAAGTATTTAGTTATAAGCATTTAGTAGTTTAGCGAAATGTTATTACCGACTTCATTGTTTCATTTTTTAAAATAAATTATTGTTTAATTTTTAGGGAGTTTTAAAGTCGGGTTAATTGTTTTTAAATAATTAGTTTACTTTTTTAGTTTTTCATGATTAACATCCACTAAAAAAACAGTACTTGTACCTTTTTCCCACACGTAAACTTTTTGCACAAAACGGCAATGCTTCCCCTTATTAGTTTAAGTTGGTTATAAACGAAAACACCTGACCCCCAAAAAATAAAATACACGCAATTTCCAAATAAAAAAATTAAAAATATGAACTATAAGCCAAATAACAATGACATGACACACAAAAATATTTTGACATTACATCTACTATTTACCCTGATTGTTTAAACATCCAGCATAGGTGGCATATATATACTAGGGGCAGCTTTGGCTGAAAAATAAGTCTAGTACCTTTGTCTTTTGCGATCCTGACTGGTTTTTTATGGGACCATAAATAATCAATACACTACGCATTTTTTTTCATGGTACTCCTCTAGCAGAATCACTAACACGGGGATTATTTTTTCTTCAGCATCTAACCTTTACAGAACATACTATTACGTTTGTCAAATTTATTGTGACCGACAGTCAGACAGCCCAGGGTCTATCCAAAAGAGGAAGGAAAACAACATATTAAAAATTAGCTCACCCAAAATTCGTTTTCAAAAACGTTGCTCCCTTCTATACTATTTAATGAGTTGTATTTTTACTTTGATCTATACCTTCATCACACATTTTAGGCAGCCTCTTATTAAACAGTGTGTCCGCCTAAGTTCTCTACATATGGGAAACTTTTTTATTAATAATTTTACAAAAAAATTATTCTTTATAAAGTTCTGCATGACCTAAAACCTAATATGCAATCATTGGATATTTATTTTTCAGTAGTATATGAGGTATCTCAAAAAATATGAATTTTGTTTAAGAGGAAAGTACCCTTAATTTTATAAATATTGAAAATTAATATTTGGGAAAATCAAAGCTCAGCCGCTCGCTAGAATGATTCGAGGGCATGGTGATTCGCCTTAATGTGCATCCCGATGTTCCTGGGGCATCCCAGAGATCATTTGAGAGGTTTAAGTCAGCTGCCGTAAGTCCTCCTCCTGCGTTTCAGCTGACGAGCGCGGAAAGATTTTCCTGTTGATTCAGGGCGGGACACCAGCCCCTAACCCCTGAGTCCTCAAAAACCTTCCGCGCTCCTCGGCGAAAGAAGTTACGGCCCCCTGACCTTCTCCCAGGGGCGGACACCGTAGGTGACCGCACGCGTTTTCGCAGGCAGGGGCGGTGGAATCTGTCCCCAGATTTGAACCCTGGGGGCTCGCCCCCAGTCCCCAAACCTCGGAAACCTTTTCGCCCTCGTTCGGCGTCACGCGCACGGCCCGGCTGCGGTTCGCCCTTCTGACTTCCCTGTTGGGCCGCGCGATACGCTCTGGCGCCTTCTATTGTGAAGTAACTTGGTCGCCCCTGTTCGTCACAGACGGGCAAGCCACTAGCCAAAACGCGGGCTGCACGCCGACGGCGCTGGTCCCGACGCTTTATGGTTTTGTTACTGGCCCCCTCTGATTCACAGGTCTTCCCTTTAATTACTTTCCTGAGTTTAACCGTTTTTCCCCTGCCAGAACCCCTTCCCCCAGCACTCTTGACCCCACCGGCTAGACGGCTGTCCTTAGTGACCGTCAGACCGGTGGTGGCCGAGCGCAGCTCCCGCATATTGTGGCTAAGTGGCCTAGGGTTTGGTTTTAGATTATTTTTATTCATTTTCTTTTCAATGAAAGACTTTTAATTTTTTTCTATTTTTTTGTAAGCTTTATTATTTTTTTCCAAATTCAGATTTTACAAGATTTAGGCTATGCCTAACACATTAATTTCTTAAAATTATTACAAATACTCTTAGTTAAAAAATTGCCAAAATAAATCAAAAGAGAACAGTTTGTTAATTATTATTAATTAAATTTAGAAGAATGATAAATGTCCCTAAGCCCACCTATCAGGTGCACTGGCAGCCGGTGTAGCGCTTATCCCTTTATCTACTTTATTCTAAAATAATTAGAAAAACTTTAAAACAAAACTAACTTGTTTTTCGGGCCCGATTCCCCAAACATACGGCTGCGGCCGTGACTCGCCGTAACTTAGTAATCCCAGGGTCGCGCCATCTTTTTTCCTCCGGACTTTGCCGGGTATACGGCCGCTCATTATTAGGTCTTTGTATTTGCCCGATTTTCCAGTAAATTACGGGGCCTCAGGGGCTCGCCACTCCCGCGCCAGGCACGTAACCGGGCCGCGTCCCGCTCTTTTCTTCTTTCCTCCAGATCCTGGCAGGCACTGGTCTGTACGACCGCAGGAATGTCAAAGTCCGTTACATAAGCGTGTGCCATTTCCTCGAAATCAAAACCTAGGCGTTCGCTCGTACGACCTGGGGATATTGTAATCAGTTGTAATGTGCCCCCTGATGTTACCGGGGCATCCCAGAGGTCATTCTGAGGTCTAGGTCAGATACCGTAAGTCCTTCATCCCGCGTTTCGCTGAAGAGCGCGGAAAGATTTTCTTGCTGATTCAGGGGCGGGACATCAGCCCCTAACCCCTGAGCTCCCCAAAACCTTCCGCGCTCCTCGGCGAAAGGAGTTACGGCCCCTGACCTTCCCTCAGGGGCGGACACCGTAGATGACCGCACGCGTTTTCGCAGGGGGGCGGTGGATCCTGTCCCCTGATTTGGACCCTGGGGGCTCGCCCCCAGTCCCCAAACCTCGGAAACCTTCCCGCCCTCGTCTGCATCACACACACGGCCCGGCTGCGGTTCGCCCTTCTGATTCTCCCTTTGGGCCGCGCGATACGCCCTTGCACCCTCCATGGTAAAATAGCTGGGTCGCCCCTGTTCGTCGCAGATGGGTAAGCCACTAGCCAAAGCGCGGGCCGCACGCCGACGGCGCTGAACCTGACGCTTTACGGTTTTGTAACTTGCCCTCTCCGACTTACCGTTCTTCCCTTTATCTACACTCTTTGTTTTTGATGTTCTTTCCCTGCCAGGACCTTTCCCCCAGCACTCTTGACCCCACCGGCTAGACGGCTGTCCTTACTGACCGTCCGCAGCCCCCGTATATCATGATCTTTCAAGTGGACTAGGGTTGCTTTATTCATTTTTTTAAATTAAAAACTTTATTTAAGCTTTACTATTTTTTTTTTTGTGCTTTTATTATTTTTTCCAATGTTGAGTTAACAAGATTTTAGGGCTGTGCCTACTACAAAGATCACTTAAAACTTATTACAAAAAAAAAAACTCTTATGAAGCTGTCTCACACACTTACTTTCTAACCCTTACTCTAAACTTATCAAAGCCTTTTCAAAGAAACTGTTTTCGGACCCGATTCCCCAAACTCAGCAAAAAATCACTGAAGGCCTCCGCCTCCAAACTAAGCAAACAAGGGGGCGCTCAAGCTGCAAAACACCCCTGACTGCAAGTGCTCCTGAGATCCCCGAGAAACAAAGATTGCTAGTTAATCAAGGCAACAAAGAGACAACAAATTAATTAATCTGATATTACTCACTATTATTGAAAGAACTTTCCCCCAAAACGTATTAATAACACAAAAAACCTCACAGCTATCACCACCGTCAGTTTCGGCTACGACACCGGTAATCGGCTGATGCTTTCACATTGCCGATTAGCTGCAACTGAGGAGATTCACAGCTTGCTTCCCCCTCCAGAATACACTTTGCAGTCCCAAAGGACTGCAAGGTGGATTCGATCAGAAATAATGAGGCTCCTCTTCTGTTGTTCTGTCTATTAGTTGGGCTCTAATGCATGTTTGCATTGCCCCTAGTAACAACCCTGGAGGAGAACAGGTTTTACTCATACTTGTGGGTCTTTGGAACAAGTTGTGCTCCGGCCCACAAGTATGTGGTCAGTTCCTCAGTTCTATCTAGGTCTTGGATCAAGACCTCCGTCTGTGCGGGCTTATCGATCATCGTTCTATGCTGCAGAGGACCCGCACCTTCCTCTCGAGCTGCCCCAACGCTGGACGCCATGATACGGCTGCGGCCAGACTACGCCCTAACCTAGAGATCCCAGGGTCGCGCTGTCGTTCTTCTCCGGATTCTCTTCCGGGCATACGGCCGTTCATTATTTGTTGCTTAAAGCTCACCCGGGTTTCAAGCAAGGTTGCGAGGCCTCAGGGGCTCGCCAGTACCGGCGCCAGGCACGCAACCGGGCCGCGTCTCGGCTCTTTTCTTCGTTCTTCCAGGTCCTGACAGGCGCTAGTTTGGACAACCGCGGGTATATTGAAAGTCTGTGACTTATGTTTGCGCCATCTCGTCAAAATCAAAGCTCAGCCGCTCGCTAGAATGATTTCGAGGGCATGGTGATTCGCCTGTAATGTGCATCCCGATGTTCCTGGGGCATCCCAGAGATCATTTGAGAGGGTTTAAGTCAGCTGCCGTAAGTCCTCCTCCTGCGTTTCAGCTGACGAGCGCGGAAAGATTTTCCTGCTGATTCAGGGGCGGGACACCAGCCCCTAACCCCTGAGTCCTCAAAAACCTTCCGCGCTCCTCGGCGAAAGA
Organism: Listronotus bonariensis; assembly: GCA_014170235.1. NCBI lineage: Eukaryota > Metazoa > Arthropoda > Insecta > Coleoptera > Curculionidae > Listronotus > Listronotus bonariensis. The sequence continues at coordinate 8,825 of JACEGR010004541.1, forward strand.
AGTTACGGCCCCCTGACCTTCTCCCAGGGGCGGACACCGTAGGTGACCGCACGCGTTTTCGCAGGCAGGGGCGGTGGAATCTGTCCCCAGATTTGGACCCCGGGGGCTCGCCCCCAGTCCCCAAACTTCGGAAACCTTTTCGCCCTCGTTCGGCGTCACGCGCACGGCCCGGCTGCGGTTCGCCCTTCTGACTTCCCTGTTGGGCCGCGCGATACGCTCTGGCGCCTTCTATTGTGAAGTAACTTGGTCGCCCCTGTTCGTCACAGACGGGCAAGCCACTAGCCAAAACGCGGGCTGCACGCCGACGGCGCTGGTCCCGACGCTTTATGGTTTTGTAACTGGCCCCCTCTGATTCACAGGTCTTCCCTTTAATTACTTTCCTGAGTTTAACCGTTTTTCCCCTGCCAGAACCCTTCCCCCAGCACTCTTGACCCCACCGGCTAGACGGCTGTCCTTAGTGACCGTCAGACCGGTGGTGGCCGAGCGCAGCTCCCGCATATTGTGGCTAAGTGGCCTAGGGTTTGGTTTTAGATTATTTTTATTCATTTTCTTTTCAATAAAAGACTTTTATTTATTTTTCTATTTTTTTGTAAGCTTTATTATTTTTTTCCAAATTCAGATTTTACAAGATTTAGGCTATGCCTAACACATTAATTTCTTAAAATTATTACAAATACTCTTAGTTAAAAAATTGCCAAAATAAATCAAAAGAGAACAGTTTGTTAATTATTATTAATTAAATTTAGAAGAATGATAAATGTCCCTAAGCCCACCTATCAGGTGCACTGGCGGCCGGTGTAGCTGCTTATCCCTTTATCTACTTTATTCTAAGATAATTAAGAAAAACTTTAAAACAAAACTAACTTGATTTTTGGGCCCGATTCCCAAACTCCGGTAAAATTGGTGGAGGAACTATTCCTCCCAAACACTCCCAAAGAGGGGCGCTAAGCGCTAACTTATACCTAATCCCAAAACCAAATTAACTCCCTGGAAAATCCTCCGAAAAAACAAAAGTTATTAAATTATTATTATTTTAAATCAAAACTCAAAAACAAACAAAATCACTTAAAACCCCTGACAATTTAAATTAATTTTAGTGAACTTCCCACAAAACGTTTTATTTAAAATGCTTTAAACCCACAGCTATCACAGCCCGTCAATGTCCCTGCCACAATACCGGTAATCGGCTGATGTTAACACATTGCCGACCAAGCTGCTACTGAGGAGACTCCACAGCAATATACAGTGGCGGCAAACTAATTGGAAACGATACTTAAAAACAATTTAATAATTTTTATACAGAAATGTATACGAGAAATTTCAAATTTTATTACAATGATACTACACAAATGAAAGTATCATTGTAATAAAATTTGAAATTTCTCGTATACATTTCTGTATAAAATTATTAAATTGTTTGTTAAGCATCGTTTCCAATTAGTTTGCCGCCACTGTATTATATACCGTTTGGCGCTCGCATGTAAAATTTCGGTGATGACTGCGCACAAACACATTTTTGCCAACGAATCAACTTTTATTTCAGCGCAGGTGATAACATTGGCAATCCATCCAGATCAAGTGAAGATATTTCACTTAAGTGGTAAAATACAGTGTTTTTATTTCATTCATAGAACTACACAGAACGTGGACTACTTGTTTAATACCGGCTTTACACGTGTCAAGTAGCTTAGGTCAGTTACTAAAGCAAGTAACTAAAAATAAACATACACTGCGTCTACGTTAGTTGGTGTCATATGAAAAACTTTTTATATTGATTTTACGAGAAAAAGTTATTTTTATAAAATATTCTGCATGATTAAAAACCTAAAGAGCAACCATTAGATATTAAATTGTATCAGTCATCTACGAGGTTTGGCCAAAAATGTAATTTTTGCTTAAGAGTAAAATACCAGTATTTTTGCTAATATTAAAAATTGTTTTTAAGTAAAAGATGTTTAGAATTAAAAATTACTTTTAAATGGGAAATTTTGTTTTTTTACAAAAAAATAATATTATTTTTTTCTGCGATAATGGTGATAATTTAGGTTTGTACATTAGTGCACTACATTTCATAGTATAAATATTATAGGATGGTTTCAAATGAACTTTTAAATGTATTGTGGTCAAAACAAAAAATTACAATGCACGAATGTACAAACTTAAATTTTTGACGAAAAAAATATTTTTTTTTTTTGAAAATAAACAAAATTGCATATTTAAAAGTAATTTTTAATTTTAAACATCTTTTCTTCAAACAACGATATTAAAAAATAAAGGCAAGTAAAGGTAACTTTTGAGCCACTTGGCCAAACCTCGTATATGACTGACACAAATTAATATCTGATTATTGTATTTTAGGTTTTGAACCATGCAGAACTTTTATAAAGAATAACTTTTTTTTGTAAAATTATAAATAAGGAAGTTTTCCATAAACCGCCACCTTAAGTAGACATACTGTATACTCCTATTTATCTGCTTGCGCAAGTACTAAATTTAGTGAGTAACATGTAGCACGTATCTAAATTTAGTTCCTTAATGTAGCAAGTCACTTAAGCTACTTGAGACGTGTAAAGCCCTGCTTCACTATAAGAGTTTATTTTTATTTTATAGTCATGAATCGGAGAAAAAGATGATGCATCAATGTATAGAAAGTGAAGGTAAGCAGGCCATGTTTGCTGTAGAGGCAGAGGAAGTTACCAAACAGTATGAAGTACTATTAAGCGACCATTTAAATCTTGAGAAAACATTGAGAGCAAAAAGAAACAAGATTGAAACACAATTACAGAACTGGCTTACAAAGTATGACCAAGATGTAGGAGAAAAACAAGCCGAATATGAAGAATTAAAAAACAGTAAGAATTTTTAAGGTGAAAAAACAATCTCTACTGTCAAAACAATTGCGGTTTAAAAAAATTATGACCAAATTCAAGATGACAACATGAGTCGTCATAATCAGCATTTTATTTTGAACATAATTCTGCAAAAAAATCCATGAGAATAATTTTATTACTATAGCTCCCATACGACCTGGTCTAATAAGGAATCTGTGTACCAATAACATAAAAGAACACCCTGTGTAATGTGCTTGTAGCTAAAATTTATTTAAAAGGGTCTTGATATTGTTAGTTCGCTTAATGTTTCTTCGTTTAGGTATGACGATGAAAAGAAGCAATGGATGATCTAGAAGATAAAATGGAGGAACAGGAAAAGAATATAACACTCTTATGGCAGCTAAGCAGGAAGAAGAAGAAAGAGTATATCAAGAAATGGCATATCATCTTCTAATAAATCGATCAGCCAGAATAATACAGCGAGCTTGGAGAGCATATAGAGAAAGAAGATCCAAAAGGAGGGGCAAAAAGGGTAAAATTACCGATAAGTAATATTGCTTTTTATTAATAATTAAGGAGCGTTCACGAACACGTTTTGGGAAATAACAATAATATAAAAGTATGATAATTAGTCAAATCAACAGTGCATAAAAATCACTTTTGTATAAATAAAATCAGACAAGACCAAAAGTATTTTTAGTGTCTCTAAAATGCTACCAGAAACTTATTGGGCTAAATTACAGCGATCAAACGCAATAAGATTAGTCAAAAAGTTAATCGTTTGCGAGATACAGGGTGTCAAAGTTTTTATTTTATTTTAGTTATTTTTAAATATTTTATTTATTATTAAATGTTTTTAACCAAATTCAGTATACGGTTTTTTTAGGTAAAGAATCAAAATATACTTATATTTTTGCTGTTAAATGTAGGTGAAGCCACCTGCAGTACATTGCTTTTGTTTAAAGTGTCATTACTTTTATTCGCTTTGGTATATTTTGGATTCTAGCAGATAACTGTTATTCTTCCATATTTTTGCACAAAAATGCAAACTCGATAAAATCGCTACGAGCAACCGTTTCTAAGATACTTTAGATTATACGTTTTATTTCATATAAAAAAATCTTCGCGATCCACTTTACGTTTTATTTAGACCACCCGAATTGCTCTAAAAGGTCTATAAAAGTTGGTACTACAATTTCTAACCCCAAAATACAACGATATAACCTCATCTGCCTTAGTTAAAAATTGGCCGTTTGCGAGATACAGGGTGTCCAAGTAAAAAAATGGAAAATTTGACACCTCGTATCTTGCACACCAGCAACCTTTCGACTAAGGTAAATTGCATAAGATGGTTGTATTTTGGCCCAAAGAATTTATGGAAGCATTTTTGTACAAACCTTTTGGACTACCTGGTGGCCTAGATAAAGCGTGAAAAAAAAGGCAATGGCTAACTTTTGTATAGAATAAAATGTTACATCTAAAATATCTTACAAACGGCTGCTCATATATGATATTTAATAGGTATACCTTTTTTGTGCAAAAAATATGAAAGAATAAAAATTCTACAAAAAAAATATATCAGGGCAAAAAAGTTATGACAATTTGAATCTAAGCAAATGATTACAGCTGCTCTACATTTTACGACAAAAACATTAAAATATTTTGATTCCTCACTCTAAAACCCTTTTGATACCAAATTTTGTAAAAAATATTTTATAATATAAATAAATGTTTAAAAATAATTAAAATAAAATTAAAACTTTTGACATCCTGTGTCTCGCAAACGATAAACTTTTCGACACAAGGGAAATGTTCTTAGATCGTTGTATTTTTGGTCTAAAAATGGATGGTAGTATTTTCGCACAGGACCCCCCTGTTTATTACTAGTATAGATGAAAATAACACGACAAGTTCCTATAAAATTTTTCCGTTTAAGCCCCCCTGCGGAGATATGATCCCCTAAAGGGGGCAGCTAGAAATCGATTTTTCGTGAATAACTTTTAAAGCGCTCTGTATAATTTGATAATATTTTAGTACGATGCATACTAGTAAAGACCTCTTAAAATAGTGCCCTTGAAACTTATGTCGCTTCTTTAGTTTGCCAGGGACGGACTAGTTTTCGCACATTATTGATAATATTTTTTACGCCCTGTATGGTGAAGACACAAAAAATATGTTTTTGGGTAGTTTAAACCTTTTGCTAAAAAAGGTACTCTTGTTTGACATCGATAAAATGAGCCGTTTTCGAGTAAAAATTATTTTTAAGCAACAAATTCCTGACCTGCTACGAGAGGACTTCAATACTGAGATCAAAATTACAAATTACATCTGAAAATAAAATATTGTATTATTAAACAAAAATAAACTCTTATTGTTAAAATAATGTTTTTACCTCGAAAACGGCTCATTTTATCGATGTCAAACTCCATTATAAAAATTTTCTTCGCTATGTACTGGTATTTTTTGCCATACAGGGCGTAAAAATATTATATTGAAAGCAGATATTTTTACTTGTTATTTTTCTCATTTACTATTTTTTAACGTCCACCCTAGTGTATTATCATAATATTCCGCTAAAAGGATTTTAAGAGGTAAAAATGGGAATATTTATTAATTTTATTGGAAAGTCTAGAAGGTGCTGGTCTGCGGTATCTTTCATAAATTAAAAACGAAAATAACTTTTTTAAGCCACTCGGTATGTAACTCTTGGTACAAATTTGTATTATTTAACATATTTTACCCAAGTATACACTTGAGATATAAAAAACTTTCTTTATATGGCTCCGGCCTTGGATATAGATCAGTCTATCAAATATTTTTCAGGAGCTTGGTGAATGGCCGTTATAGTATTATACTTATATAAAATTTTAAATAAACCTTATGTCCCAAATGGCTTAGCTCTTGGAGTACAAGAGTGGTAAAAAAAACTATATTGTTAAATGCTAATCCGGGCCCCTTAAAATAAAAAAAGCTTCATTTGGGATAAAGAGGTTTATTTTAGTAGCTTTTCTTCATAAAAGATCACCTAAGGATTCATACTCCTAAAAATTAAAATCTAATTCTAAAACACCCTGTATAGCTTAGACCTGGCCATGTAGAAATGAGATATGCATAAACGGCTACTTAAATAAACTTTAAGTACCGTTTTTTATTAAATATGTTGAAAAATGAAATTTTAACACGCTTTTATTAACTTGGGTTGTAACTATCTATCTATCTATCTATGTAACGGAATCTTTGAGCCTAATTTTTACCAACTTCCAGCGATTCAATTTCTTTGAAACTTTGCACAAGTATCAAGGACCGATGACAATGCAATAATTTAAAAACAGTATCCCGTTATCCTGATTAGCACCGCCAGGATAAATAAATTCCTTTTTTTAATTATGGCGAATGCGCAAGGGCAATTGATTCATCACTTGCTTCGTTTTTAATTGACTATGTGTCTCTTGACAAAATGGCGAAGGAATTTTTTAGTGAATAAACTGGAGCATTTATTTTAAAAACTAATTATTGATATATCGAACTAAAAAATGAAAAATAAATAATAGTTTAAAAAAACTAAAAAACACGCTTTTATATGCAACCGAACTAAAAATTAGAAAATAATTTTCATTACAAAGAGTTTGTCATTTCAGAATAAAAGCGTGGGGTGCTTAATATATTAAAATGTTATAATTATTCTATTTGCAAATATCTATGAGGGGAAAAGTTATGAAAAAATAGTAAAATGCAACGTTGCTTCTTTACTCTGAAAATGACCATTTTAGTCTGGTTGCATATAAAAGCGTGTTTTTTATTTAAAAACTATTATTTATTAATTTTAAACTTACATACCGACCGCAAGATACCGCAGATGGCGCCCAACAGGTTTACAATAAGAATAATAAGCGGATTCCATTTTTACCTTTCTAAACCTAGCCTATATTTTAGAAATTATTAGTAACAAATTTATTGATACAAAACTAAAAGCAAAAAAAAATTATTAGGGTGTCTCATTTACAAAATTAAAATTTCCAACCATTTTTGGTAAAACCGGAACCAAGAGAAGTTTATCATATACAGGGTGTCCGCTAATTAATGGTACACAGAAAAACCACAGACTCCTTATGCCAAAAATATAAGGATTTGACTAAAACATACCTATATTCGAAAGTTGAAAACAAAGGAAGACACAGGTGTAACAGTAAAAAAAAATTAATTAATTTCTATAATTTTTTAATATGTTTTAAAATACTTTAATAAAACTTGGCATCTAGGGTTTATTTTGACATAAGCTATTTAAATTTGATATTAATTTTTATTATATTTAATATATTTGATTTTTAATTGTTAATTGTAAACTTTTTATGTGTAAACAAATTGCTTTATGTGTAAACTACACTATTTAAATTTCTCTAAAACTTCTCAATATCTTAAAAACGGTTGCTCGGAGCAATTCCTACAAAGTGTACCATTTTTGTACATATAAATCAGAGGATTTTACTGGTTTACTTAGATGGGATACGAATTCCTAGTAGCATAAAGTAAAAAAAGTTCGGACGTTTTAGAGACAATTTAAATAGAATAGCTAGTACATGCACATAAGAAATTAATATCAGATCTGAATAGCTTGTATGTTAAAAAAGACCCCTAGATACACGGGTTTTATTAAAATATTCAAAACGTATGCCAAAATTATCAAAAAATATGTTTTTACTTTGACACCCCTCTATCTTCCTTATAATAGAACTTTTAAATTTAGGTATGTTTGGTTAAATGCTAATAATTTCGTAGAAGGAATCTGTAGTTTTCTGTGTACCATTAATTAGCGGACACCTTGTACAGCATAAAAATTACTTTTCTTTAGCCGGAAAGTAATACGTGGGCACCTGGTATACTTGTTGGTTCTGATTTTTAATACTTTTTATTTATTTTTAGGCAAAAAAGGAAAGGATGGTAAGAAGTCTCAGGGCAAAAAATAATCAAGAACAATTAATAACATAATAATTCTCTTTTTTTTACAGCTTACAAGAAACGTAAATATAAATTCCATTTAATTTCTCTAGATTTAGGTTTAGAATATTGTTATGAAAGCATTTTGTATCTGGTAAGACAAATATTGGGTTCTAAATATTTTATTAAAAAGTTTCAAAGTGTACGATCTCCAATAAAGGATTGTTATGTTATATGTAAAAAAATTAAACAAAGAACCTATACATTAAAAGTAATGCATTCTTTCTTAAGTTTAAACACTATGGTGACCTAGAGGAAGGTGTGTAATCGACATGTTTTAAAAACGGGCTTGTTTTTTTGTTTAAATTAGGTTTTTAAATATGACACCAGAGGGTACTGTTGATGACTATAAGATTTCTAGGGTTGTTTTGTACATTGCATATGTACAAAAATTAGTACAAAGGTAAGGTAGAAAATAATTATTTTTAAATAAGACATTACAGAAAACACCAATTAATTTGAAAGAGTTTTTATTTAAAAAGAACAACAAGAATTTCTAAGAATTATAAATTAGGTGCAAAAATTTCCCAAGATCGCTGTTAAATTAAAATACACACCATCATTTAAATTTTATTATGGATTTTTCGGTCTAATCAAAAACAGTTTATAATTTTCTTCTTAACTCTTATTCCCCTGGAAAAGGATCTATTTACTCAACCCAGTTATTAGGGATAGAAACTTTGGACTGATAAGTTGCAATTATAAATATAATAATGTTGCACCTCTATCTGTTTATTTAAAATTTGTTTTGATGTTGTTTTATTTATTTTAGAGTATAACGGTTTTTACATCTGAAAACAGTCAAATGATTAAAATATTACTATTTGTACTATATATACTTGTTTTTATATCTCCTTTACTTAACTTTTTCTATCTATGTCCAAAAAGGTTTTAATAAAGCCAAAGAAAGTACCACTGTACTACAAAGTACCACTGTAGGTGCCGGGTTAGAAAATTTTTAACTCACTATTTTGAACGGTGTTCAACGCGGCAAAGACAGTTGGCATATACGCATACGTCGCAGCAGATTAAAATTACAATGGGTGAATGTGTGGAAAAAAGGCGGTCTAATGCAAGATCGACGCACCATTCTATGAAACATATTAATTTATGAGTTTCCTGTCTACATCTCTATCGGTCAGTGTCCTGCACACTGAAACTCGGTTGATAGCGTCGAGCTGGCACGACGTGTATATCCACCTGGATCCCAAAGAATGACCCCAGGTCGTCTGTGCTATTAGTGATACAAAAAACTTAGCCCACTTAGGCGTTCATTTTTTAAATTTTTATTGATACTTTTAGAAAATAAAATTTTGTTAAATTTATAATAAATTTAAAGTATTAATGTAAGAAGTTTCGCTTCTCTTAAAATACACTTACATTCGTAAAAACTAAAGTAGACTTGCAACTTTAAAATAAAATAAAAAAGAGTTTTAAAATGTTGCAAGTACCTATCTGTTTAATATAAAAATAGAGATAATTTTGTTTAATTTAAATTCTGTTAAACTATTTACTTTATATACAAAAAATAATGGCTATTGTCACTAAAGCAACTCTAAACAAAAAATACGTTTTATGTGAGATGCATAATATCTTCCCCTTAGTAAGAAAACTGCTTAACTCCGTTTTAGGTACACATTTTAAATGAGGAAAGTAAAAATCGAATGCTTACTAAAAATTATTGGCCAAGTGAATAAACTTAAGCAAAAGTTAATACTATGGTACTTGCTTTTTTTGTTACAGGCAATGTATGTTTTCGCTTTTATTAATTTACGAAAAAGCATTTGCTTAGCTTTATTCACTTGACTTTTACTGAAATGTAATATGTTGGTAATTTTAGGAATACTACTGTATTATTTAATGGTGGGAATGAACTAATATATTGTTTTTTATTGGAGATAGGCATTCTCCCACATAATTGTATCCATTGGGCATATTGCCTTCGAGGGTTTTTAAGTGTTACATGCATACAGAGTTGGGTCGTATTCGAATACTTTTGAAGTATTTGACAAATACTTTTTTTAAGTATTCAATACCGGCGTTCCAGTATTCGAATATCGGAATTGATAAAATTTTAACTGACTATAACTTTTATAAAAATATAAATAATTTTGCAAAAAAGTGGGACTGTATAAAATTTGATTATATTCACGATAAAAAAAAATACAGATGGTGGATTTGCTTTTTCAGAAACTGACAACAACTTTTTTTTGTAAAAAACAAATATGTATACCAAACTGTTTTGAGACATTAGCTTTTGGTAAATGTTTGGGGTAGGGCTCATCGGTTATTAGATAAAAAACTACTAGGCTACGACTTCGAACGTTTTGCAGTCTGTAGAAATACGCCTGAAGGTAAGTGTTAAGAAGTAATATTACACTTTAAACGAAAAAGTTTTGCATATTTTAAATTAAAATTACAACGTTACAGTGGTTAGGTTTAAAAAAATGCAAAAAACTAAAAACAATATTCTATGGGTGCATTTCCACCCGATACCGACTATTAATATAAACATTCCTTTCCACGCGTGGAGAAAAATTGCCCATGAAGGTAAAGTGGCACGACGTGTATAAAAAATATACCAAAGAATTGCTAAGTTTGTTAGATCAGTACAAAGTTATGAATAAAGTTTTATACAGCGCTATATCAGGTACGCTGATATACGCTTTTCTTGAGACTACAAGACACAATAACATTTTTAATTGTAAATCTTATATAGTAGGAATTTTCATTAAAAAAGGTTTCTTGGATGCGGAGTGATTTAACTATCAGCAAAGATTGGGTAGTCTAAAAAGAAAATGAAAATTAGTTACAAATGTGTACAGGTAAAAATGTAAAAATAATAAACTTCTACATTCCGTGAAAAATATTATTCTTCAAAATTCTAGCATAGCGCCTTTGGTATAAAACCATCATCAGTATTATGTGACAAGACAAAAAAAATCTATCAGTGGAGCATACATAAGCCAAATTTTGGGATTACCAAAATAAAAAATACAATAAACATCCAAGACATATATTATTAAAATCACAAATTTTTACCCTAAAAGTGCCGGAATTGGACATTAACAAAAAATTGATTTTAAGGGAAAAAAAAACATGCATAAAACTAAAAATAAACAAAATGAAAAAATTAAATGCTTTAAAAGTATTATATCTCTCAAAAAAAAACCTTTTAGCATATTGATACACATGGAAAAATGCAAATTTTTGCATTTCAAGAAACATATTCAGATTTTAAGGTGTTCAGAATTTAGTACCTCTTTAGTATTAAGTTACTGCCTCTTGGCGTTTTAACTAAGGACTACTACTTAATGGACAAAACATCTGTATAAAAAGTCTAGATTTCCTATGCTTATTTAACCCACTATCGACTTCGTATCATTTCAAAGAAAGGCTACTGGGTAATTTAGAAAGACTTTTATCAAAGTATTTCATTTCAAATATTTCGAAAAATTCGATAGTCTGTAAGAAAAGAAAAAGAATGCAACTCCGGATTTTAAACACAATAAATTTTTCGTCTTACTGATCGTACAATAAAATTTACACTTTAAAATAACTGGTAAAATATTAAGTTTAGAATGTGTTAACTTAAATATACAGTGAGGATATTAAAAGTCTTCCCCCCTTATATCTTTTGAATGAGGCAAGATATCGAGGTCAAGTAAATTTTGGGTAAAAGGGTGTCACTTTAACTACTTTTTAGCATAAAAATGGCATTGGCTTGTTAGTCTCGAACGGCTTGGCCGATTTTAAACAACAAAGTAGCATTAAAAACAGAATTAGAGGGCCTTTAAAACGAGGTGTTGCATGACACCCATTTCAATTTAGAAAAAAAAGTTGCTAGTGCCCACTTCATACTATGCCACGTAACCGGAATCATTTTTATGCCAAAAAGTAGTTTAAGTAACAAATTTTACCCGATCTCGATGTTCCATTCAAAAGATAAACGGGGGAGGACTCTTATTATCCTCACTGTATTTATAATTTAGGTGTGCTAGAATTTTTCATAGACTTAAAATATCCAATATTTTACATGGTGCATTAAAAATGCAAAATAATATTACAGATGACACCCTATAATTGGTAATGTAATATGTGTGGTTAAAGAGCTTCGGAAAAACACAGATTTGCTCTAAATTTTCTTTAACTTATATTCAAATTCTTTTAAAACATTTATGTACTCTGTACTTCAATACTTACTTCAAAGACAGCTTAATAATTATAGTTTTGCACTCATAAAATACTGTCAAAAAACTATAACAGTTAGGTACTTGATAAGCTTTTCTGACATTTATCTTCAGCGGTGAATAATATCATCTTTAATGAGGTATTACTAGTTTCCTAATATCCACAACTGTATTCTCGTAAATTAAGCATCGTCAAGAGGCTGTAACATAAATAAAAGTAAATCTTTTACGCTTACACTGGACAATTTTAAATGACTTACTTTTGAAAGCAAGAATAATCGCCTGAATGGATTACATATATGCTCAAAACCAGTTTTTTCTTCTAAAATTTTAACTTTTCTCCCCAAAGGTATATTCCAAAATGAGCCATGTGTTGTTCAAAAATGGACACATTTGCCCCAGCCAATAGCTTCCTACCATTATTTTACTATGTCAAGATCCTAATAAAAAAAAATAGATCGTCTATTACATTCAAAGTAAAATAAAAAATATCATAAATGTCAATAGAAATTATAAGTATCTTATTATTTAATACTGGGAATTGCCTATGTCATTGAATCCAAATGAAGTATGTATAGCAAATGACAATCTGCTAAAAAAATAAAATTTTTACTTTTTAATTATAAAATTGTTTGCACGGCCAAATCGCAAAACTGCCTCTAATAGGTATAAGGTGGATGCTCGAAGGTTTAGGAAGGATCTAGTACATTTCTAAATTATATGAAGTAACCCTAGTTATAATTTAAATTATCTACTATAAACAACGAATTCAGAATTTAAAATATAAAGTAGAGATTCAAATTATTTAATATAAACGAAAGTTTAACAGGTAATTTAGGCACAAATGACGTAAAGTTAGGTAGAACAGAGTTTAACGCAAGGTTCACTTAAAAATATTAAAATAATTTGCCAGTTTAATACTTACCGAGTTTTAAAAAGCCGATATAGGCTTTTTCGGAATATTTCCTATTTACCAGTTTGTGGCAAAGTAGTATTTTCTATATTTCACATTTAAAACAATAAAACATATATTTTAATGCACATAATGAACAAAATTACTTATCTTTTGACAATTTTTTGACTTTGGTTGATAACCTAACCTACACGTCATCACATCTCATTCAAAAAAGTTTAATTTTACAAAGCAGTCCGTGTAAAACCATGTTGCGCAATGTCATTTCATAAATGACTACTCAAAATTTAAAATGTATTATTTACCTTATTTTACACAAATAAATAGATATTAAGCGAAAAACTCCTTTAAATTTGTACCAATTATGTAAATATAAAACAATAAAGTGGTGTTGTGTGGTGTACTTGATATTTGTATTGGTAAATATTTCCAATTCAAATAAAAACAAAAAGTGGAAAAAAAGGAAATAATAATAAAAACTTTAATCACCAGGTAACCTTTAAATACTTGTAGTAGATTTAGGCCATTTTAATTACTCTTGGGAGATTGACAGTGCAAATTACTTTAAAGAATGTAACTTTGTATTCTAAGTATAGGTAAATAAATAATATTTTCAAATCTTCCAATGAGTATTTAGACTTTTTCTTAAAATTTTAGTTATTTAAATTGCAAACAAAATAGTTTTAGTGACATTAAAAACCTGTTTAATAAAAAAATCTTCATATTTTCTATAAAAAAATGGGGTAAATTCTACTATATAATGTTATGCCTGGCAACACTGTTTCAAAATCTTATAGTCATCACGAGCGCCTCTATTGTTCTCTAATAGAAACGCTGAAAATTGAGCCCGTTTTTCTCAAATAATACCGATTTCGTTTACACACCTTCTTCTAGGTCACCATAATCTATTTTTATCCAGTGCTAAAAAATACAACCATTGGCACATTTATCTCACAGTTGTCTTAAAAACTATAATTGGAGATTGTATGTAGTGTTGTGTGCATGAAGAAGTCGTACTAGTCTGGGGGCCAGGGCGGTTTCGTGGTCGATCAGTGTCCACCGAGTTTTAAAGTGTATTCCGATGGATTTTGACCCGCTGAATTCGGATTTCTTCGAACTTGCTTTGTGTTGGAAATAACGGGAATTTGTTATAAACAATTTAATTGTTTACAAGGCTCTAGCTCCTAAACTTAAAGAGATGAAAACATTTTTTCAAATAAAATATGTTTCTAAAAAAGATCTACAAAATGACGTTATATAAGCATTGATCTGATTGTTAGAACCGGAGATATGGCAAAATTAGTTATAAAAACATTGCAAAATTTGCCAAAATTACGGCATTTAGGCAAATTTTCACTTATAACTCGGCTTGATTTTGAGTAAAGTAACTTTGTAATAGCTCAAATTAAAGGAAAAATTACCTTTAGCTTTAAAACTAAGCCTAATTTTTAATTAAAAATATTATTTGTAGCAAAGTTATTACAATTATAAACGGATATTTTTTTATAAAAAAAAGGCATAAAATTTGTTTATACGGTTTTTAGCTACTGAAAGTTTACGTTATATGCAGAAACAAGGTACATATTTAAATTGTACGATTTTAGACAAAGAATTTGGTGTATATTATGTATAATTTAAATATATTTGTTAATATGATAAATCAGTTTTAAAGTACGCGCGGCGCCGAACGGCTAAAACAGTATACAATATGAGCCATGCGTTTTGGTTCATCGGCCGGCAATAGAATAACAAAACAAGCACTATGAGTCACGCCTGTTTACATGCTGGTATTTAGTTAGATTGTCTCTTTTCTTCACATTGCCTATTACAATATATTCAAGAATACGCTTTTATTTTTTTCCTAAAGTTAATAAATACTTATTTTATTTATACAAGTAATTTCTTACATATATGTTCTTCTTTATTTATTTATTTTTTTAATTTAAAAAATATTTTATATGACTTGATGTCGAAATTAATCCGTTTATAATTGTAATAACTTTGCTATAAATAATATTATAAATAAAAATTGGGCTTAGTTTTAAAGCTGGTAATTTTCCTGTAATTTGAGCTACTTTGCCTAAATGCCGTAATTTTTGCAATGTTTTTGCACTAATTTTGCCATATCTCCGGTTCTAAGAATCAGATTAATGCTTATAAACCGTCATATTGTGGATTTTTTTAAGAACATATTTTTATTTGATAAAATTATTTCCATCCCTTTTAGTTCAGTAGCTAAAGCCTTATAATCAATTAAATTGTGTATAACAAATTCCCGTCACTTCCGACATAAACGCAAGTTTAAAATTCGAATTCAGCGGGTCAAAATCCATAGAGATACACTTTGGAACTTCGTGGACTGATTTTCAACGAAACAGCCCGGGCCCCCAGAGTATATATGGCAATTGTAGGTTATACATCGTAGGCACGTTTACACCATACAAACCTTTACGAGTTTTTATGCACACAACTTTAACTTTAAAACTACGCCACTTCATTTATCTCTTAATTTTCCAAAAATTTTTGAGGTTAATTATTTAAAAAAAATCACAAATTGCCTTAACTTATCCTTATTTTACGTAACAAAATTAAAATTCCCGTTTTAAACTAAATAAATCGGTCAACAAATAAACCTAGCCAGTCCATTTTGTTTCTTCGAAAATTAAAAACCCATATTTTTATCTGTTTATAATTTTACCCATTTCTTTTTTTTTATTTTGCTTTAAACTGCTCGTTACTAATTCTATAAACGTTCCTACGACTACGTTATACACAGTGTTAAATAATTAAGTCACAATTTTAAGAAAAACCAAGGTTATCTTAATTTTAAAAAATTAAAAAATATTTTGTTTTTACTCCATAAGTGTACTGATTAAATCATTGCCTCGAGAACGATATTCCAATTTTGATTACAAATTGGTTTTAAAGAATTACAGAGCAAAATTTAAAAATACTTCTGCAACTAGCCAGTGCGCCATTTACTTTTAAAACAACCTGTATAATTTATTACTTTTATAGTGCATTTTGTCATCTTTATTAGAAGCAATGACCATTATCTTATTGATTTTAAATCAGTTCCATGTATCACCCTCTGTATTTTCATAAGAAACTTAAAAAAAGATTGTAGTAGAGTCTCGAGATAATGGTTTATGTTTTACACCAATTAAAAAAAAGTAACTTTTTAGGACATATGATTTATTTAAATTTGCAACACCCACGTGAATTTTATAATTTTTTAAATTAAAATTATTATCGTTATCTTAACTAGGTACCGGGTGTCCAGCTATAAATTTACATCCTTGTAAATTTTGATTTTTATTCTACAAAATAACAATGCTTTTTGTCATAATTTGTAAGTTTTGCTAGCTACTCTATTAAAGTATGAGCCCATGAGCGGCAAACCTTCGTCATTTTGTAAAAGCTGAAAGTTTGCCAGTGCATGCTCTCAACATAAGTAGAAGTAATGGTAGATAATAAAGTTTAGACTCATAGTGGCTTTGGCAGGTACCAGGTATCAAAGGTTAATGACTTGAAACTTAACTTACGTCATTTTGTAGAAGCTGCATTTTAGATTCGTTGCTGGGTACTTATTTAAAGATAATTGATTAGTCGCCAGATAGTTTTGACAGTTTCAACCCCTTGGCAGACCGAATATTTTGGGGTTTCCTAATGGTCCGATAATGTTCAATATTTCTGCTATTAAATAAGTTATGTCAAAAAGAGAGGTTGTAGGGTATCCAAATAGGCATATCCCAAAAATATTTTGATGTACACTGTCTCCCAAAAAATAATTTTTTAAAAACTAACCTCACAGCAATAACTTTTTTGGGACACGCTGGTTGGTATACATCAAAATATGGACATGCCTTTTGGAAACTTCAACTACAATTTAGGGCTACTACTCTTATTTAAGACTTTTTGTCATATTTTGTTAAATATCAGAAATATTGGATCCCTGAGCCAATCAAAAAATTTGGTCTGCCAAGGGGTTGGAACTGTTAAAACAGTCTGACGACTAAGTAAATATCTTCTAATGGGTACCCAAAGGAACATATACAGAGGTATCCGGAAAGGAAAAGGTCATAAATAATGGGGGTAATAGGAGTAAGCCAGAAATAATGTTAGTACTTCATATTAAAAAAGTTTTATCGTGCTTCGTTAGGGAGATGAAGGTTTATACCTTCAAAGTTGGTATGAAAAAACCTATTTCAATTATAACTTTCGAACTGTTATCACAGTACCAATGATATTTGGACTACTAAACCTATGACAAAAATGCATAGGTACATAAAATGAAAAAAAATGTCTTTTCCTGTATAATCCTAACTTACTGAACAGCCGCTTACTCATGGAGAGGACTATTAGTATAAGTATATTTAGTTTCCCAAATATCATTGCCATTGTGGCAACATTTCAAATGTTATTATTAATAAAAGGTTTTTTTAATTCCAACTCTGACGGTCAATATCTTCCTAACGAAGCGCGATAGAACTTTTTATATGAAGTACTAACATTATTTTAGTTCACTCTATCACCCTATCATTTATGACCTCACATTTAAGACACCTAGTATAAAATTGAACTTTTACAAAAGTACGAAAGTTAAGTTACAATTTAATAACCTTTGGTATCTGGTACCTGCCAAAGCCACTATGAGTCAAACTTCATAGCCTGCCATTGCTTCTACCTATGTTAGAAGCATGCACTAACAACCTTCAGATTTTACAAAATAGCTATATATTTTAGCAAGTGTTCTAAAAGACAGATGGAGAGTCGGTATTAAAGGTGCTCTTTATTTAATTCGAAAAATCTATACTCTTGGATCTAACTCATACTTAAAAATTAGGTCGTAAATTTATTTTCTCCCTAGCTTCCAAGTAAGTACATATAAAAGTATACTAAAGCTGTCAGTTTACCATAATCAACTAGTTTTTAACTTATACAAGGTGTCTCCAAAAGTGCGAAAAAACGTAGAGGAACTGCAGCATATTTGGAATACCAATTTGTTTTTTGAAAATAAAATAAAATTAAAAAAGATGGCTTGATAAAAAATACATTTTCTATTTAAAAGACTATTAAACTTTAATATTTATTAGTATTAAAGAAGACAAAATCCAGACACTTTATATAAAAAAAAACAAACTAGTAATAATATCAATTGACTTAAAGCGCAGACAATTTGGCATATAGTATTCCGTGTATTTTAAATAATATTCACATTTTTTATAAACATACTGCTAACACTTTATCTTAGCAATTAATATGATTCAGCAGCGGCCATTTCGTTCTTTTTTCACCTATTTTTCTTTTTGTATTCTTAAGCACTATCTCAAATCATCATTACTAAAAAAAACCATACAACCTTTAGTATTCCAAATTACCATCATACCAGCCTAACCTAAAATGGCACGTCAAATTTTTAATTCTAGAAATATTTACAAAATAAAAGTTGAATCATAAAGTAAAAAGGTTACTTAACAGATTGAATAATAACACTAATTATTTTTAGTATTGCAGTAAATATTATCATGGGTTGCATACTTACCAAAAAAGTTTTTAAATCTGTATTTTCGTTCCGTCGGGGCTAGTAGCCTGAATCTTAAAATGGCGTCCTGTTTTAAATGCTTGGTGGCTTGGTTATGAATTCTTGAGGGGAGGATAACCATCTGAATGTATTAAAAAGTGGTCATCCGAAAGAAGCAAATTTGGGTGGCGCCACAGTAGCCAGTGGAGGGATTTAGTAAAATAAATATAACCTACAAAACTCCTGAAATAACGTCGGTAGTGATTTGATTGTTATTTACATTTAAATAACTATAAAATAATGATTTTCTTATTAAAGAATGGCAGATTTGTTTGAAAAAGAGCAAGTGATAAAATTAATAAGGCAGTAAAGAAAATGTCTGATGTTAAAAAGAACAAATTTGAAAATATTGAAGAATTGACAGAGGGTAAAGTTCCTGATAAAAATGTGATAATTTCTTGAAAAACTTTAGCAAAAATTGTATGAATTATCATCTTTCACTTAACAGTTTATTACAGAAAATGATAAAAAATACGTAGAAAATATACATATACAAAAAAAGTTACGAGGTATCTCAAAAATATAAATTTTTCTCAAGGAAAGTACCTTCATTTTTCATAATATTAAAAATGATTGTTAAAAAAAAGTTTAGGATAAAAATAACTTTTAAATATGCATTTTCTTACATTGTCAAGTGAAAACTTTTTCTTGCTATAACGAGGCGTTTCGGTGACTTTTGCTGTTTTGACAGTTTTTACAATTAATTTTCACCGATACCACATAAAAAAACAAGATTTTCGTTAAAATTAACATTTTTGCATATTTGAATTTTATTTGTAATCTAAACATCTTTTCCTTATAAAAGTTTTTGATTTTAAAGAAAATAAAGGTACTTTCATCATAAGAAAAAATTATATTTTGTGACATACTCCCTGCTGCCAAAAATGGATATCTAATTATTGCAGTTTGGGTTTTAGACCTTGCAGAACTTTTGTAAGAAATAAGTTTTTTTTTGTAAAACTAATATAAAAAAGTTTTCCATGTGGTAAGAACTTAAATAGACACGCTATATACACACATTCAGGGTGTTTCACAAGTTATCCGACAAAAATTTAAGGGCAAATTCTACAGTAAAAAATAGGAAAAAAACTTTATATGAACAATGTCCTAAACGTCTTAGTTTTTGAACTACTGGGTGTTAAAAAAATTTAAAATTATTATTTATTTATAACATTTATACCATTGCAGATATTTAAAAAAAATTGGGGACGCCTTACACCAGACATTTTTAGCATACATGACATTTTTTTTACCAGTGTCGTCCATGAGAAGTTTAAGGTAAATGTTTAAAAAAGATGGTACGCCACTGCATTTTTTAAATTAAAATATTTTTTAAATGCCCATTTAGTTTGAAACAAATTTGATTTTTTGACTTTTTTTTATTGGATGGACGGTTTTCGCGTAAATAAATAAAAACCATTTCTCGGCATAGGACTCATTTTGTATTAATAATAATAAATTTTACAGTGAAAAATTAACTTTGGTATTTATTCTTCAACTAGATAGGGTTTGACTATGCCTAAAAATGATTTTTATTTATTTACGCAGAAAACCATGCAATTAAATGAAAAAGTCAGGAGATCAAATTTGTTACAAACTAAACGCTTTGATTTAAAAAATATAGATATTTTTTTAATGCTGTGGCGTACCCTTTTTATCAAAAAATATTTTCCCCAAACCTCTAATGGACGACCTAATAAAAGTTATTTTTATTTATGTATGCCAAAAAAGGTCTACTGGTTGCATAAGAGGCCTCAAGTTTTAAAAAATATCTTCATTGATATAAAAGTAAGTATAAAAAAAAACAATTTTTAAAATTTTTCACCACTGATAATTTTTTTTATGTATGCCAATTCTGATTGCATAGGAGGCATCCTTAATTTTTTAAATATCTGCATTGGTATAAAAGTTATTTTAAAAAAACAATTTTTAAAATATTTTACCACTCTGTAGTTCAAAGAAAACTAAGACGTTTAGGACATTGTTCATAAGAAGCTATTTTTCTTTATTTTTAACACGCTTTTATTAACTTGGGTTGTAACTATCCATCTATCTATCTATCTATCTATGTAACGGAATCTTTGAGCCTAATTTTTACCAACTTCCAGCTATTCGATTTCTTTGAAACTTTGCACACGTATCAAGGACCCATGACAATGCAATAATCTGCAAACAGTATCCCGTTATCCTGGTTAGGATCGCCAGGATTAAAAAAATTCCTTTATATTATAAAAACAACACCTGTGTTGCCATCTTTTGGCAACATCCCAAACTTTTCTTAGGAACTTTAAAGAAAACACGCTTTTATTAGCTACTCTTGACAAAATGGCGAAGGAATTTTTTAGTGAATAAACTGGAGCATTTTTACATACATACATACATACATACATGCATATCGAACTAAAAATGAAAAATAAATAATAGTTTAAAAAAACTAAAAAACACGCCTTTATATGCAACAGAACTAAAAATTAGAAAATAATTTTTCATTAAAAAAAAGATTGTCACTTCAGAGTAAAAAGCGTGGGGTGCATTTTACTATTTTTTCATAACTTTTCCCTTCTAGATATTGGCAAATATAATAATTATAACATTTAATATATTAAGCACCTTTTTACTCTGAAGTGACAATCTTTTTTAATGAAAAATTATTTTCTAATTTTTAGTTCGGTTGCATATAAAAGCGTGTTTTTTAGTTTTTAAACTATTATTTATTTATTGTAGATCTTGCCCCTAAAGTTTGTCGCGAATGGAAGTCATTAAAACATTAAAACGCTTATATGAACCAATAAATAAGTATCTATTATCAACATAACAATATACAGGGTATCCCAACTCTATTTATACACGAAATATCTTTGTCCCTGTACAAGATATAAAAAAAAACTTAAAATAAAAAATGTTTATTTGAACATACATATTTTATTGACAGTATTACTTAACATACAAGGTGTCTTAAAAACAGAATTTTTGATTGTCAGGTAAGTTTTTTTTTAATGGAACACCCTTATTATTTAAACAGATTCTTGACTCTTTAATAAATTATGCATCAAATTAATAAAAAACACACTATCCGTTAATTATTGCTGGTTTTTAAGATATCAACAATATCCTGATATACTCACAGCCACGGCACAGCTTTTTAATATTGAAAATTTCAAACATTCGAGGTTGAGACGTATGTAATAATTTCTCTACTTTTTAACTTTTACCCAGATGGACAACTTTTCACTAAACAAATATTTCCCATTGTTTTAATATTTTTCTCTTTGTAATAACAACCATAAAATAATAAAAACAACAATATTATATAAAAAAATAAAAAATAAAAAAGTTATGAAAATCGAATTACTACCGACGTCATTTCAGGAGTTTTGTAAGTTATATTTACTTTTCTAAATCCCTCCACTGGCTACTGTGGCACCAATTTGCTACATTCCGATGGCCACTTCTTCAACTTGTCCGCCATAAAAGAAAGTTATCCTCCCCTCTACAATCCATAGGCTTAGTGTGTCTTACGCCGTTATGTTTATGAGAAAAAAAACATATAAATGGACTTAATAGTTATTTTGGTATGGAAGTATTCCAAATTACCTGCAGTATCCCAAATATGCTGCAGTTCTTCTATCACATCTTACCTTAGTTAAAAAGTCGATGATTTCGGAGATACAGGGTGTTAAAAATTTATTCTGGTTTTAGTTTTTATAAATAATTTTTGTAATAGTAGGTGTATTGTCACAATATTTGGCCAGAAGGGGTTTTAGAAGGTATAAAATAAGAATTTGCTATCAATTTAATTGTTAACTTTAGGGAGCGATCCCTGCGGTATCTTGAATAAATAAAAAGCGAAATAACTTTTTTGAATCACTCTGTATGTAACTTTTAAAGAAAAATTCTTATTCTTAAACATATTTTACATAATAACGGTTTACTTGGTGAAAGTTGATTTAGGCAACGTTTTTAAGAAATCTGGATTTAAAAACCACTTCTTGTACGGCTAGGTTTAAGCTATGCAGTGTTTTGGAATTAGATGCTAATCTTTTACAGTGTGAATCCTGGGTGATTTTAAGAAGAAAAGTTAAAATAAACCGCTGTCCTAAAAGACTTATTTTTTGAGATACAAGGTGGCAAAGTTTTAAAAACATAAGCTGTGTTACCACTCTCTATCTCAAAAGTTGAGCCATTTAGAACACAAGTTTATTTGAACTTCTCTTCTTAAAATCACGTAGAGATTTATACAGTTAAAGAGTAGCATCTAGTTCTAAAACCCCCTGTATAGACCTCACTAGACAGAAAGTGATTTTTAAAATACAGACATCTCAGAAACGGATGCCAAAATCAACATTTACCAAGTATACCTTTTATGTAAAATATGTCAAAAGAAAAATATTTAAAAAAGTTTAATACAAAGTAACGTATAAAAAGTAATTATGTTTTTTAACTTGTGCAAGACACCGAGGTGGCGCTCTTTAAAAGTTATCAATAAAATTAATAAAAAAATAATTTTTCACCTTCTAAAACCCCTTTTACCTAAATATTGTGATGATAGACCTATTATTAATAAAATTATTTATAAAAAACTAAAACCAGAATAAATTTTTGACACCTTGTATCTCCGAAACCATCCACTTTTTGACTAAAGTAAGTTGGATTAAATCGTCATATTTTAGCCTCAGGAATCTGTGGCAGCTTTTTTTCTACACCTTTCAAGAGACACCCTGTATAATTTATAAAATTAAATTAACTATGATTGCTAATCAGCCTAATTGAGTTAAATACAAAGCACCTTTTTTAAAAGGTCTATCATCGGTTTTTTTATCTTTGGACAATCCACGAGGCTAATAGCCTAAATACTAACTTACCATGGGTGTCTTTAGCGAGGCTAGAGGAAGTTTGTTGCCACGGGACTTAAACACCTAAAGATTTAGGGAGAAGGAAAAACATCCGCGGACAACAGGTTCCACAATATAGAAACTTTAGTTCTAAAGAATCAACAAAGTGAGAAATTCGTGGCCTGTCCAGTTGGACCGTATTCTAAAAAACTTGCTAAAAATTAGAGTAGCTCTTAAAACCATAGCTCTTAAAACCAATAATTGTACCGAAAGCAATTTTTAATATAGGTAAAAAGCTCTCCAGTGACACATAATAATGTGAATTATTACTAAAATTAGGGAACACAATAGACTTAGTCTCTACTTCAAATATGAATCAGATCGACTTTTGCTCAAGCAAACAACTTATAAAACAAGCATAAAAATGCAATTTTAAGAGATTGTTACTTTAAAACCAATGACATAAGTTGTCTACATATATTATGGGAAATAAAGTTATTCTTTATAAAAAGTTCTTTATGGTCTAAAACGAAAAATGGTATGAGTAGATATTAATTTTTTTGTTGATATACGGGGTATTTCAAAAAATATTAGTTTTGTTTAACAGAAAAGTACCGTTATTTTGATAATATTTAAAATTATATACAGTGTGGGCCAAATTTAACTTGCACACTATTTAACAAATAATACCGTTTTATCTGTTGCGCCTATCTTTTCATTTTGAGAGGCTAATAGGTAGGTATGTTTTCTCTTGGTTTGTTTGCCAATTTTAGGTCAAATAGATTTTATTTTTAAAGTTTTAAATTAGCCTTTTACAAATAAAAATAGAGGTGCAACAAATAAAAAGTTATTATTAGTTAAAAAGTGTACAAGTTTAATTTGGCACACCCTGTACACAGGGTGGTCCATCGGAAACTGCCGCGATCGACTTCTTGAAAAGTACGCATTGAAATATTTTGAAAATTTGGTAAGATAATAAAGTCAGTGGGGGACATACAACTAAAATATTTTTAGTAGACTGCATCAATATTTTTACAATTAATAAATACAGAGTGGTCAAAAATACTCATTTAAAATTAGAAGGACAAAAACCTTAAAATTCAATTTTTTCAAATAGAAACCTTTATCTTTTATTACCCTATTCTATAAGGCATTAAAAATAAGGGTAGGTTTGTATTAGAATGTATATTCCAAAAATGTATAGTTTTGAAATATTAACGATTTAATATCTATTCTAACAATTCATTTAAGTACGGGTAAGTACGGGGTAGTTGGCTGTCACGCCACATTTTGTTGTCAAGGTCAACTAAAAGCAAAACTAAGCCGTAGTTAAAAGGATTCTTAGAATAGATAAATAACAAAATGTTAATATTTCAAAAACTATATATAAATTTTGGAATGAGACATCCTTATACAAACTTATCCTTATTTTTAATGCTTAATAGAATAAGGTAAAAAAATAGGGGTTTTTATTTAAAAAAAAATGACTTTAAAGTTTTTGTCGTAGTAATTTGAAACGATCATTTTATCACTCTGTATTATTTAATTTTAAAAATATCAATATAGTCTGCTAAAGTAGTTTTTTCTCTACGAGAAACCCAACCCCAACTCATATTAAAGGCTTTTGTTTAGAAGAAATTGATGGTTATGTAATGGCTTGCAAACCTAATTTTTGGCATAAAATTTAAAAAATAGGTCAAAAACGGCTGAACTTAGGTATAGGACATTATACATAAATTATGTTTAGAATTTTACGCAGAATCTAAAAATAAATAATATATATGGTGTTCCATTGAAATTAAGCAAGTTTATATAAAATTCTGGCATAACCGGAAGTGGTAGAGCTGTCAAAATATTTTAGTTGTATGTGTCCCACTGACTTTATAATGTTACTAAATTTTCAACAATTTTCAAAGCGTACTTTTCAAGAAGTCGATCGCCGCAGTTCCCAGTGGGACACCCTGTATAAAAACAATGTTTAAAATTTAAAATAATTTTGAAATATGCAAACTCGTTTATTTACAAGAAAATAATTTTTCTTTTATTTTTTATGCCATAACAAGCGTTCCTGTGACGCTTTTTTAACAATGTTAAAAGCTTTCTTTAGATATTACATTTCAGAAATAAGTATTAACTAATGTACAAATATAAGTTGTTATCGTTTTTCGCATTTCAAAAGTTTTTCTTGTAAATGAACAAATTTACATATTTTAAAGTTATTTTTAATTCTAAACATTTGTTGAGAATAACGGTTCTTTCCTCTTGAACCAAATAAATATTTTTTAAAATACCTTGTATACCACTGCAAACAAATAGTCTCTGACGCTCTTAAATTTTAGACCATACAGAACTTACAAACTTAGAATATATGATAAAAAAGTTTCCCATATGTAGACAGCTTAGGCGGACACACTGCATGCAGTATGTCCACGGATGGACTTTACAATAGGACAAATGGAACAAAACATTTAAATGTTTAGGAAAGTCGTGTAACTGCTTTTGCTTCTTAAAAAAAAACTTACGGTAAAAATTTGTTTTGTTTTGCGCAGGGGCTCCAAAAACTACAAAAATGTAAAAATGGACCAATACAAAACTACTTTTATTTTTACTAATTTAGCAAAATGTCAAATAAAAAAAGGTTTTTAGAATTAAATGAGGATCCGATATTTGAAAATTTACAAAAAATAAACAGATTTTTCTTGGATCATATTGTGTGAAAAGCTAGATTTATAGATTGACGTTTCTGTTTCGGTTTGCCGTTTGACGTTTTCAGTTAGAAGAAACAAGAACTTTCCATTTTACAATTTATATTTTTTGTTTAGAGTTTCCATATAACTTATATATCAGAAACAGAAACGCCCAACGACGATCGGTGACAAAAGCGTCAATCTATAAATTCAGCCTTAAGCATATTTTATACCTTTTCTACGTGTTTCCCTGGTTTTACACTTTCGTATTTAAATATATTTAAAAAACTTTGACATTAATTATTGTGTTGTATTAAAACAAGGTAAGTTACGTAAAAAGGTGCAAAACATGATTTAAAAAACATGACACGTGTGAAATTTTAGATATAGGATCCTCATTCAATTCTAAAAACCTTCTTTTATTTAAAATAGCAAAGCAAAAGCAGTTGCCATGCACCATATCTTAAACATTTAAATTTTTGGTCCATTTTTGTCCATTGTAAAGTCCATTCCGTGGACATACTAAACGTACAAGACATTTGTGAGTGGCAACTGCTTTTGCTTCTTAAGAAAACAAGATTCAAGTTAAGAAATGTGTTTTGTTTTGTACAAGGGCCCCGAAAAACTATAAAAATCTGAAAATAAATCAAGACAGAACTATAGTAAGAACATTTTAAAAGCGCAAATTCGGTGCCCTTTGAAAATAATACAAAAAAAACATAAAAAAGGCCGCCTGCAATCGGAATATTTTATACAAAGGCGCCGCTACCCTTTACAGCCACGCGCCAATACACTATGGGATAGAAATCCATTATTTTGGCCAAAAAGCAACTTTGAAATTTAAATGGCTCATGCTGTGTATTTCAAAGTAGATACTTCAAACTATATGTACGCAAAATTATAAAAGGATATGACGACTTCTATTGGGGTAATAAGAAACTTGAAAATTTATTTTAAGTAAACATAAATATACAACATTTAATCTCTTAGTTTATTATTACCCTTGATTACTAAAAAAAATAAAAGAGTTTAAATAATAAGAGCTATTGTTGTGTTTCCGATGCAGTCTCACGAAGTCTCTCTACTTTTGCCAAAGATTTTTTTACCTTTTTCTTTATCAGTTTTGTACTTACAATTGCCTTCCTACTTTTGCTACTTCTGAGTGTAAGGACAGATACAAGATTTTTTTATAATTTACAACGTTTTCCATTTTAAAATTTAATATATTTTGTCCTACACTGTATATCCTAAAAGATAAAAGCATTCTGATGACAGATATGGATTCTACAGAATCTACCCAACAAAACAGTGTTTTTATTTATTTATATACGTTAAAAAATAAAAAAATTGGGAAGATGTATTTCTATAACGCTTCTAAGAATATTTTAAAATTATTTTTCAGATTTGGATGGTCATATTTCCAAAACTAATTGAGATAGACACATCAAATGTACTATTTTTCTAAAGCATTTTAAAATATTTTTTGGGAGTGATATAATATTCAGGGTATTTCATTTAAAAAATTATTCCTAGTGTCGTACCCTGTATATCATATGAGATAATAATAATCGGATTACTGATTAGAATACTACTGAATTAACCAAACAAGCTGACATTTTAGTTTATTTGGTACAATAAAAAATAATAATGTTAAGTGGGGTGTAAATTTATAATAACATATAATAAGTTTTAGGTTTCCAAAAAGCATTTGTAATAATTTATAATATTTTTCCAGTAAAAAGCACCTCATTTTAAGTTAGATTGGTAAGTTTCAGAATTTTGTCCAAAAAAATGAATTTCTATCCCATAGTGCGATGACCACCTGCATCAACCGGCATATCATAAAATAAATATAGCAAGGGCGGCCGCGAAGACAAGCATGCCGATTTATTTGCTTTAAACTTTTTGTGATTTTTTTCTTATCAAAGAGCACCAAATTTACATTTTTAAACTGTTTCTTCTATACCTTTATGTTTAATAATTTAGCAAAATGTTAAATAAAAAGGGTTTTTAGAATTGTATTAGGATTTTATATCTAAAATTTTACATAAAATAAACAAAATTTTGTTTCTAGGGACATATTCTTTAAATTATTTTGTTTTACCTTATATACGTAATTTACCTTATTTTATTACACACAATAATTAATGTCAAAGTTTGTCAAACATATTTAAATTCAAAAATGTAAAACCAGGTAAATTACGTAAAAAGGTAAAACATGATTAAAATAATATTATACCAAAATTTTTTTGTTTATTTTATGTGAAAGTTCAGATATCGGATCCTCAATCCTCAAAACCATTGTTTGGCTTGGACTAGTGAATATTTTACTTTTGGGCATATTTTATATTTTTGCTTATAACTCGCCCTGTATAATATCAATTAAAGATTTTTTTATTATTTATGACCATGCGATCAGTGTTTCCAAAATGTCGATATAATTTACGCGCACATACGACGGCACCGAATAGACGGTACGGATCGGAAAAAATAGTCTTAATAAATTTAAAAGAAACATCGCACGTATGTTCGAACGGTGGCACAGGGTTTAAAGAATTCCGCAAAAATATAGCAACTTAAATTAAAATCCGGCCGACTTTGTTTCATATATGTGCGATACAGATCAGAGATTATGTTTTTGACAAGTATTTAAGCCATTTTGTACCTGGTAGTTTAAATGCAGGGGTTTTCGCATACGGTTAAAAAGCACTACTATTTAAGATTTACCCCACTAAAAATATTTTTTCCGATTCGTACCATCCGTCCGATGACATCTTATGTGCGCTAATTCAAAAATTTTTGGTTCGTTTGTCCTCATGTAAAGTCTATTCACACTGTATATACATGTGTATCATCATTTATCATATACAGGGTATTCCATTTCAGAGAAAAACCGCATATTTTTTTACTTTCTGCCCATTTTTTAAGAAATGTGAGATCGATGTATTTTAGCTCGGAGAATTTGAGAATCGTAATAAAAAAATTAAATTTCATATAACCTACGGGAAAAGCACCCTACAAGCACCGCCTTAAGTTGCCTTCTCGTATTTACATTCATTGTTCATTCTAATTAGTATATAAATAAATAATCAGCGTATAGTCAACATTTACTATTTAAAAAGCGCATAATGGATGCAAACGTGTGACTTTTTATACGAAGATCTGACGAATTAATATTTTTATTAACTAAGTTTAAACGAGCGCTTTAATGCGCATAAGCGAAATGCGAATTTGAATAAAACGCATGCGTAAATGCTCTAAAACCCTTTTAAAAGTCGTAATTTGCATTACATTAACAAATTATGTACCAAAACAACTAATTTTAGGCAAACTACCACTTTTAAAAAAGCGTTTTTACATGTGTTTTATTTAATTTTGCATTTAGCTAATACGCATTAAAGCGCTCGTGTAAACTTAGTAATTGAGAAAGAAATTTTTATAGGGTGTTTCAGAACTATGGGATTAATATTCTAGGGTTTACTCAGTGCAACAGTAGAAAACATTTGAGTACAGGAACCCATGCACTACAGCCCTAAGACGCGTTCAAATTTAGAAAGGCAATGAAATGCCTAAATGGGATTTGATCCATTTAATTTTTGCCTTTTGTACAAGATATTATTACAACAATTGTTCAAAATATCAATGTAAATATTTAAATATCTTAATTTGTTTTTATTAATTGTTTTTTTATTTGTTTAATAATTAATTGTTGTAATGTTATTATGTACAAAAGGCAAAAATTAAATGCATTATATCATATTAATTTTAACGCGTTTTAGGGCTGTAGTGCCGTAATGACACTTTTTCCGAACATGGTCCCCTCTACTCAAATGTTTACTACTGTTGCACTGAATCACCCCTAGAGTTTGATTCCATAGTTCTAAAACACCCTGAATAAGTTAACCAGGTTAAGAAAAGTAAAAATTAGTTAGGGTTTTATTTTTATTTATTTAAATATTTTGTGTAAATATACATAGTGCTATAAATTTCACAATAAGTATAAAGATACTAAAAACATAATTTGGATAATAAGGGTTTGCTGTGATTTAACTTCCAGAGTATTTAGACTGATGTAGATAGAGTGGACTTTTACAAATCTTCCTAAAAAACAAATATTTAAATATATATTTTTATATATATATATATATATATATATATATATATATATATATATATATATATATATATATATATATATATACCGTGTGAAAACGAAATTACTATCCAGCAGTTTATTTTCTTCAGTGCAACCGTAGAGTTTTTAATAAAAACATAGATATTTTAAATGGAACACCCTGTATATTTTTTAGATTTAAATTCTATAGGTCATTCTTGATATAAAACCTTTAATATTTCCATAACCTAGCCCTTTTGGTTTTGGAGAAAATGGCGTTTAAAAATGTCCAAACTACAGTACAATATGCAGTTTTATGGGAAAACAAATGCACATCACAAAAATTAAAAATGCTTAAAATAGTTATTTTAACTGACGTTACATTTAGAGATCATTATAATACTACTTTCTGTTTAACCGAAAATGCTGGAAAATTTGAACTTCTAAGGATGATAGCCCTGGTAATTTTAATGAAACACCCTTTATATTTTTAGGATTTAAATTCTTTAAGCTATTTCTGATATAAAACCTAAAATACACCCATAAGGTATCTTCTTTAGTTTTAGAGAAACAAGCGTTTAAAAAGGTCCGAACGACCTCACAACTAAAAGTTTCATAAATATTGTGTCGTCGTCGGAACCTTTTCAAACGCCGTTTTCTCTAAAACTTAAAAAGATAGGTTATGAGTATAATATAGGTTTTATACCAGGAATAGCTTAAATAATTTAAATCTTAAAACTATATATGGTGTTCCATTAAAATTACCAGAGTTATCATATTTAGAAATTCAAATTTTTCAGCACTTCCGGTTAAACAGGAAGTAGTATTATAATGGTCTCTAAAGGAAGACTCTTCTAAAAGAACTATTTTAAGCATTTTCATTTTTGTGATTTCCATTTTTGTTTTCTCATAAAACTGCATTTTGTGCTGTCTTTTTAAATTTTCAAACGCCATTTCCTCCAAAATCAAAAGAGTTAGGTTATGGAAATATTAAAGATTTTATATTAAGAATGACCCGTAGAATTTAAATCCTAAAAAAGATACAGGGTGTTTCATTAAAAATATCAAAGTTTTTATTAATTCCATTTAAACGGGAACTTATACACATATGCTATTATGTCCTAAATTGGAATCCAGTGATACAATATAACGTCCCTAAATTTGAAAACTATATGGTTGCACTGAAGAAAATAAATTCCTGGATAGTAATTTCGTTGTCACCCGGTATATAAATACAGCGTGTCTTTGGAAGTTCTTACAAAATGGGAAACTTTTTATTATTAACATTGTAAAAACACTGCTTGAAAAAAAACCTTTCCACAAAAATATTTGTTTGTTCTGGTTAGTTCTGGTTCGTCTTTTTAAAATCATCCTATACATCTACCCTACAAATATTTTTATGAAAATGTATTTTCTTATCAAGCACGACCTTTTATAAAGAAGCACTTTTTCTTAAAGTTCATAATTAAAAAGTTTCCATTTGGTAAGAAGAACCTCCAAAGACACGTTGTATATTAGCGTTTTGGCAACCTATCCGCCACCCAATCTTAAGTTAAAAAAATAATTATACAGAGTGTTCGGAAAGGTCAAGTCGTAACTCATAGGGTTAATAAAGTACAGCAAAATATTCTTAGTACTTCATATAAAAAAATGTCTTATGGCACTTTGATAGGAAATTATTGTAGCCAGTATCAATGTACGAAAGCGTAGAAGGGCATCATACTACTTTTTTTCAAATTCCGTAAAAAATACGAAATTTTGTAAAAAATACGGAATTCCGTGAAAAAATACGGAATTTCGTAAAAATACGGAATTTTGTAAAAAATAGGAATTCCGTAAAAAATACGAAATTCCGTAAAAAAATACGGAATTTTGTAAAAATACGGAATTTCGTAAAAAAATACGGAATTCCGTGAAAAAATACGGAATTCCGTAAAAAATACGGAATTTCGTGAAAAAATACGAAATTTCGTAAAAAATACGGAATTCCGTAAAATGCGGAATTTCGTAAAAAATACGGAATTCCCTAAAAAAATGCGTTGCTGGGATCATTTGTAGTTCCGTATTTTTTACGAAATTGCGTATTTTTCACGGAATTTCGTATTTTTTACGGAATTCCGTATTTTTACGAAATTCCGTATTTTTTTACAAAATTCCGTATTTTTACAAAATTTCGTATTTTTAAGGAATTTGAAAAAAAGTAGTATGTGGCCCTTCTACGCTTTCGTATCAATGATATTTGGGCAACTTAAAAAACTTTTACTAATGCTTCTTACCATAGATAAATGACTATAGAGTAAGTCTGAATTATACAGGTTGAGTCGATTTTTCTCAGTTATTGTATGCATTTTTAATAAAAATAAAAAAATATTTTGATTTTATCTTTTAATCCCTTTATCTTTTTCTACAAAAAGGCATAGCTTGATTTAATTCATATCTTGCACCGTTCTTTATAAAATCTTATTTTAAGAACATGCATACCAATTCATACATAATAAAAACTCCATTTATTTCACAATTTTTTTTAATTATATAAAAAAAAATATTAAAGACCGTGATTATGTGTACTATAAAGTTAAAGGTGCACATTAGCACCTTTTTCGTAATTTAATTGTTTTTTTTTAATGATACTATGAAAAACAGTAGTTAATCTATAAAAATGGTATTAGTATAAGTTAGTTAGATAATTGACCAATATTATTGATACTGGTGCAACCAAAAGTTAATTTTTTTATTCTTACTTTAAAGGTATATAACTCTTTCACAAACTGCTTTATTTTTTATGTACTAACATTATTTTACGCCCACTCTATTAGCCCTATCATTTACAACATGACCTTTCTGGACCTTGTATATGGACAGGACAGGTATATAAGACGAATGGAACAAAAATTTCATTTTTCGAAAAAAAAGTTATTCTTGGTAAAAATTTAGATATAAAAATATATATATTTTTTGTATACAGAATTTACAAAAACATGATTTTTTTTAAAAGTTAACTACCTTTAATTTTTTAATCTTTAGGCAAGGTTATTTGGAAAAGTTATTTAGAAAAAAGGTTGTAATTGATAAAAATATTTAATTAAAAAATTTAATGACATAATTTGGTTTAAATATCTTAATTTAAAATTTAAAAAGTCCTTGATCCCTTTCATTTGCTGCTGAAAAACTGTATCGAATATGAATGGGGGAAGGAACGTGTTTAAATAGCATCATTATTATTTTCTTTAATTTTTGAGTTCCTTTTGTTAGTTTAAAATAAAGGAACTCGCAAAAATCAAATGGGAAAACTTTTTAAAACTACTTGATTTAGTTAGTTCTTTGTCAGAAGATCAACATTGTTACTTGTCATTAGGTTCCAAAAACCCACAAACAAGAGTTATAAGCTAAATGAAAAACAGCTAAATCTTCTTACTGCTAGTAATTTCCTTGCACTGCCAGGTAGTAGCATCCGTCGAAACACTGTCCGTTCTGGCTATGCAGATTTTCACACTGGCCAAAGGTTTTCTTTGGAGTTATTTAAGATCATCAACCGCAGACCGGTTTCGAACTATTTTGGTTCTCATCAGTACGGTGTAGGCGATACAAAAAAACTTCAAAAAATGTTTTAAGAAATCGAAATCGCGTATAGGCGTAAAAGCTTATAGTCCATAACGCCCTATGTCGACAATGTAAAAAATAAGCGAACCTAGGTCCGTTTATCAAATATTCGTAAAATAAGTATTCTTGACAAGCAGTCGAAATCATTATACAAAACCTTGCAGTGCAAGTAAATTACAAGCAAAAGGAGCTTTAGCTCTTTTTTATTTCTGTATAATGATTTTGACTGCTTGTCAAGAATACTTATTTTACGAGAGTTATAAGCTATTTATTGAAGGTCCTCAGTTTATTTTAGTTTTTACAAGAGACCAATATAATTTTACAGTATAATAAAAGCATAAATTGACATACTTTTTTCATTGTCACAATCTTAAAATCTCTGCCGCTTTAACCGAAAGTACCAGCAACTTATTTACTTCAAAAAATCAAGTACCGCCATAATTTCTGCTTACATTTTTTTTGGGGTAAGTAAGCTATGGAAACAAAACTACTTTTTACAAGTAGTGATAGTGATATATTTCATTTTCGTAAATAAATTACTGACATCTCGTAATATCGGTTTTTAATCAGTTGAGTTAATGAAGCCGCAAAACAGGCAATCGTTTGAAGTCCTCTATAACAGCTTCGATTTTATTTCTTTTTTATTATTTTTATTTGTCTATATTATTTAAAATCAGAAACCCCCTAGAGGAAATAAATAATTATTTGTATTATTTAAACAATATATACAAGGTGTCCGGGAAAATGTGGGAAATCTCTCGCACACTTATGGAACAGATGAAAACTAACACGACAAGTTCCTATAAAATTTTTCCGTTTAAGCTCCCCCTGCAGAGATATGATCCCCTAAAGGGGGCAGCTAGAAATCGATTTTTCGTGAATAACTTTTAAAGCGCTCTGTATAATTTGATAATATTTTAGTACGATGCATACTAGTAAAGACCTCTTAAAATAGTGCCCTTGAAACTTATGTCGCTTCTTTAGTTTGCCAGGGACGGACTAGTTTTCGCACATTATTGATAATATTTTTTACGCCCTGTATGGTGAAGACACAAAAAATATGTTTTGGGTAGTTTAAACCTTTTGCTAAAAAAGGTACTCTTGTTTGACATCGATAAAATGAGCCGTTTTCGAGTAAAAATTATTTTAACAATAAGAGTTTATTTTTTGTTTAATAATACAATATTTTATTTTCGATGTAATTTGTAATTTTTAATTCAGTATTGAAGTCCTCTCGTAGCAGGTCAGGAAAATAAACTCTTATTGTTAAAATAATTTTTACTCGAAAACGGCTCATTTTATCGATGTCAAACAAAAGTACCTTTTTTTAGCAAAAGGTTTAAACTACCCAAAAACATATTTTTTGTGTCTTCACCATACAGGGTGTAAAACATATTATCAATAATGTGCGAAAACTAGTCCGTCCCTGGCAAACTAAAGAATCGACATAAGTTTCAAGGGCACTATTTTAAGAGGTCTTTACTAGTATGCATCGTACTAAAATATTATCAAATTATACAGAGCGCCTTAAAAGTTATTCACGAAAAATCTATTTCTAGCTGCCCCCTTTAGGGGATCATATCTCCGCAGGGGGCTTAAACGGAAAAATTTTATATGAACTTTCGTGTTATTTTCATCTGTTCCATACGTGTGCGAGAGATTTCACACATTTTCCCGGACACCCTGTATGTTATATATACAGGTTATGCAAAAAGTCCCCCAATAATCTTTCAGGGGTAATTCTTCATTAAAAAATAAAAAAAAATGAACATATGCCCTAAAAGTCCTACTTTTTAAACTACAGGGTTTTAAAATTTAGGAAAAATATTCGTTTTGGTATCATAACTTTTATACCAGTTCAAATATTTTTTAAAAAAAATTAAAGAGATCTCTTTAAGCATTAAAATAATTTTTTTTAGCGTAAAAGAATCTTTTAATCAGTGTCGTCCGTGAGGGTTTTACTGCAAATAATTTTTAAGAAAAGAAATGGTACGCCACTACATTTTGCTCAAAAAAAAATTACTTCGAAGTTTAAAACAAATTTAGTCTCTTGAATTTTTTAATTCATTATATGATTTTTGTGTAAAATAAAAAACATTTTTTGGCATGGTAAAATCGCTATTAATTTAGTATATGGTAGTCATGTTAAGAGTACTTAGTTTGCTTCACAAATAATTATATAAATTAAAAGTTAAAACATTGATGTATTGACCAATCTTTCGCGTAGGAAATTAATTTTGATTTAAAAATATACAGATTCAGCTAAATAACATAACACATAGGCAATGTAAAGAAAAGAGACAATCTAACGTGAATACCTGCTTGTAAATATTTCTGATTGGATTAGTCACATACATCCTTTTGTTGCTTTTATTCTGACGATATCCCAATACCTACCTGCTTAACCAGTATAAAGAAGGTGATATTGTTTCCTGTAAAGTAAAATATTAGCAATATTAAATGACCATGCCAAGAAATATCTTGTATTTATTTACTCGAAAACCGTACATCGAATAAAAAAATATTTAGGAGATTAAATTTTTTAAAGAGTTATTAGAAATTAGGAAACGCATTTTTATCTTAGGAAGACGCAGTGGCGTACATTTTTTCTAAAAATAATTATCGTATATACCCACGGACGACCTGGTAAAAATTATTGTTTTTTATAGGTTTTAAAATATTATTTGATGTTTAAAAGACCTCTTTGAATTTTTTTAAAAATATCTGAACTGGTATAAAAGTTATAATAAATTTTTTATTTTGATACTCTGTAGTTTGAAAGTAGGACATATGTTTATATGAAGTTTTTTCTTTATTTTTCGATGAAGAATAACCCCTTAATATACGCGCACATACGTCGGCATCGGACGGACGGTACGGATCGAAAAAATAGTTTTAGTGAAATTAACTGAGCACACACGCACATGCGAGTAATGGGTAAACCATAGGTAAATATTAAAAGTTAGCATCTCTTTTACCCGGAGTAGAAAACCACTGAGTTCAAACCGTGCGGTAATAACCGGCTTAAATTCTTGTCAAATAACGCAATTTCTGACCTGTATCATACATATGAAATGGAAATAACCGGATTTTAATGTTGCTAT
This sequence comes from Listronotus bonariensis, assembly GCA_014170235.1. NCBI lineage: Eukaryota > Metazoa > Arthropoda > Insecta > Coleoptera > Curculionidae > Listronotus > Listronotus bonariensis. The sequence continues at coordinate 45,675 of JACEGR010004541.1, forward strand.
ATTCTCCCGGGATTTTTTAATTCCAGTGCCAACCGCCCGCACATAGGTGCACTGCTTCATTTAATTTCACTAAAACTATTTTTTCCGATCCAGTACCGTCCGTCCGATGCCGACGTATGTGCGCGTACCTTTAAAGTTTGTAGGAAGAGTTTTTGCACACCCTGTATAAATACCTATACAGGGGTGTTATTTAATAAGTGTCCGATATTTCAGAGAGTGATTTTTCAAGTATTTTTAAGGTAAAAGTTCCTATGAACGTGTGGTCTAAAGATGCTTCGCTTTCAGGATTACAGGGTGTCAAAGTTTTATTTTTATTTATGTTTTTTCTGCATAATTTCCTAAAAAATCCGATTTCCGAACGAAGGAATTGGTACCTGGGGGTTTTGACATGAGGTTTTGAATTTGTTCTAATTTAGCTCTTGCTTTATGAGGGCGCTAGCCACATGTATATTCTCACTCAAGGCTCATCGACTTTTTGTACAACACCTGTATTTACATTTTTGTTAAAGAAATGGATTCCTTAGTCATCTTTACGTAAAAAGGTACTCTTATTAGATGACGCTAGGGCAACCGTTTTCGAAATATTTTAGTTTGTAAAATAATCGATGCATACGCTTAGTAATAAATATGCTAAGTAAAGACCGCTACTTGATAAAATCGTCATTTTCGGCGGTTTTTACTTAGCATATTATTACTAAGCGTATGCATCGATTATTTTAAACTAAAATATTTCGAAAACGACTAATCAGGTCATCAATAAAAGTACCTTTTATATGACTGAGAAGCATTTCTTTTCAACAAACAAAAATACAGGTTGTACAAAAGTCATGAGCCTTGTAGTGAATACATATTGGCTAAAGCCCTCACGAGTAAGCTTAAGAACAAACTCAAATTTCTCGTGAATCCCAGGTACTAATTTTCGTTATCGGCATTATGCAGGAAGTTGTGCGAAATAAATAAAAATAAAAACTGACCCACTTAGCTGCTGAGCCACACCGTTCAGACACCTTAATGCGAAGTCACTCTGTATCGGAATGATTTGCACATAACACCCTGTATATTGTTTAAACAATACAAATAATTATTTCCCTTCCCCTAAAAGGTTTATTATTTTAAACAATATAAAAAAAAACAAAGAGTTTAAAGAAAATTATTGAAATCGGAACTTTCAACGAAAAGTCGTCACTTACTCGACTAAATGTCAATTGATAAAGAGGAAATTCATGATTTTTTAACGTTTTAAATGGAAGCAGCCCAACTTTATTTTATATTCTAATTCTTAGTAAAATCTCTTTCTAAAGATATACAAAATTTTGTTTTGTTTTTAAGATCGCGACCATGACTTATTTCTTATAAGTTTAATGTTTTGAATGTCGTAAATAAATCTATAATCACCTTCTGAAAAATATACAAAATGTTGTAATATGTTATTGAAAGAGAGTTTAGTGTAGAATTAAAAATAAAAATAGGTGTGTTTTTATATAAAAATGTTAGACAAATTTAGAATTTTCTCTCATCAATTACATTTAGAACCAAAATTACAAAATGTAAGTAATTTATTAAAGAAAATAGTATAGAGTGAGGTCTTAAAGTCCGTCGCCTTCTTTCTAACTTCCGAACCGTTTGGTATATTTTCATGAAACTTAAAACAATATTTTATGATTAAGGTCTGCAATTTTTTACATGTCAATGACAGCTCTAAATGCCAAAGGTGATAGCTGGGCGCCATATTGCGAAAAAAAAGGGGGTCTTGTGGCACATCATTTTAAAGCTCCTGATGACTTGTTTGTAACCCTAGAATATGAAGTCAATACCGTTACCTACCTACTACAAAATGGCGGTATTTTAAAAATTTACCTAAATACCAAATTTAGATGGCCATATTTCCGAAAGTAATAAAGTTAGATGTACTTAATGTTGTATTTTCTTAAAGGTCTTTTAAATATCTATTTAATGGTGATGTAATATACAGGGTGTTTCATTAAAAATATATTTATACGTTTTTGTCCTACCCTGTATATTATCTCTAATATTACCATTAAAATAAATCCTTACAACTTTAAGAAAATACCACATTAAGTGTATCTAACTTTATTGAGATTCGGTAATATGGTCAACTAAATGTGGTATTTAGGTAATTTTTAAAATTCCACCATTTCGTAGTAAGGTGAGTGTAACTTTTATATTCCAGGGTTACAAACAAGTCATCAGGAGCTTTTAAATGATGTGCTACAGCCCCCTTTCTTCTAATTTTTTCGCAATATGGCGCCCAGCTGTCTAGACATTTAGAACTGTCATTAATATGTAAAAATTGCAGACCTTGGTCATAAAATATTGTTTTTAAGTTTCATGAAAATATACCAAACAGATTCAGAAGATAAAAGGGGGCGACGGACTTTTAGGACCTTACTGTATAGTAATTATCACTATACAGAAAAATAGGTAATTCTTTTGTTTTTACAGCCTACTTACCCAAATAATAATTATTTCAAAGAAGAAATATTGGCATTACTTGATTTTCAATAAAAGTATTCTTATCATTAAAGAATTTAAAAAGACTACAAATATAGAAAAAAGTAGGCTTTTATGTTTAAATCTAAAAAGTTGATGGTGTTTCCAGTTAAAGCGGAAGTGATTTTAAGAGTATAAAAATGAATTTTTTTGTCAATTTATTATATTATTACACTATAAAAATTTGATTAGTCTTTCCTAAAAACTTAAAAAAAGGAAAAGATTGCACTAAGGTCAATGCAGGTATTTAGATGATAAACTAAGGATTTTTAAATAACTTTAAACTTTGTCCTTGAGTTTTTAGAACCTTATTACCATTGAGACTTGATCAACTGTCCAAGAACTTCATCTAATTCAACTGGTTTCCAAAAGTTTGACTGAAAAAGTTTTTATAAATCCAGATTTTTTTAATTAAATCTATTTATTCTTATGAAAACTCCATCCATGAAAATCTGTATAAAAATTAAAAATCATTAATATATCTGTGACGGAACGAGTTTAATTAAGTAAATGTAATTTAAAGAGCTTTCATAAAACATCACATTTGATATGTCAGCCTTTATTGTTTTGAAAATATAGCCATTCAAATTTAAAAAATAGTAGATGTTTTCTCCATTTTATTCATGTGCACTAAACTTATTGCTTATTATAGCCTAAAATTTACCATAGGTTTTATGTTTAGAATGGACGTATTTCCAAGGCTATAAGAGATAGACATTAGACATATCAAATATGGTATATTCTTAAAGCTCTTTAAATGATCTTTTTAATGGTGATACAATATACAGGTGGCTCGATTCGACGCTCATCATTGGGATTTCGGAAACCGTGAGAGATGCAGGATCGGTTAAATGGAGGCAAAGTTGCGCAATTTGATGCTCAATAAAATGCCGTTTTGCGTTTTAAAAATTCGAGTACTTCCGAAGATATTCAAAAAAACCGGAATTTTCAATTTTGGTTTCTATTGCTTACTGGCTATATTTGTTAAGATAACTTAAAATGAAAAACACATTTTCATGCCCACTTTTCTATCTCATATTCAGTGTGATTAAACAGTTGAATCTGACGTTTCGGCTGGCGACCATCATCAACTTAATTTTTAAATACGGACCTGATATTTTTCAATTTAATTAAATCGCTTTCATCACTCTTTAAACACTATATATGTCGCCACTTTGATATTTGCCGACGTTTTCGTTACAGAAAATTCCGTCACCAGAATATTGCATATTTATTTAACCATAATACGGCCCTGAACTACATTTTGTAGGTAAAAAGGTAAAAAAAAAAATAAACTTATTACATATTCATAATGTTTTATTGCAACTCATTGATATCTATCAGCGAGAAATTACTTTATTAACGGAACTAACACAGCAGGTACGAATTGAAGGGAGAACTTCATTTAATGTATGGATTGGTATGTGGAGGAGTAAATTATTGGACCTTTCGTTTACATGAGGGACCTTAACTTCCGAACGATATCTGAGAATTTGATTAGGAATGATGTCTTTAGACGCCCTAGATAATCAACACTTTGGCAGTATTTTAAGCAAATATGGTGGCTGCAAGACGGAGCTCCTGCCTCACAATGGAAGGAAAGTAGCTCAATTCCTTTACCATATATTTCTAATAAATGGTTTTGCAAGATGGCCACCCAGAGAGCCCAGATCTTAGTCCCCTAGATTATTTCATTTGGGAATATCTTAAGAACCGTTTATTTAAAAATGCACCTCACGACCTTTAAGTACTACTACAAAAATTTTATAAGGGAAGTCGCTGCCATTCCTGCGAGAACAATCTTATGTCTAATATTCATGAAATTTTCGGTTAATAAACTAATTTCCGTTATTAGGTATCAATGAGTTGATTACGAATATGTAATAAGTTTATTCTTTTTTTTTTACCTTCTTACCTAAAAATGTAGTTCAGGGTCGTAATTATGGTAAAATAAAATATGCAATATTCTGGTGATGGAATTTTTCTGTACGAAACGATCGGCAAAATATCAAAGTGGCGATATATAGTAGTGTTTTAAGAGTGATGAAAGGATTTAATTAAATTGAAAAATTATCAGATCCGTATTTAAAAAACTAAGTTGATGATGGTCGCTAGAAGCCGAAACGTCAGATTCAATATTTAATCACACTGAATTATAGAGCAAAAAAGTGGCCATGAAAACGTGTTTTTTATTTTGAGATATCTTAACAAATATAGCCAGGAAACAATAGGAAACCAAAATTGGAAAATTCCGGTTTTTTTCGAATATCTCGGAAGTACTCGGAATTTTTTAAAAACGCAAAACGGCATTTTGTTGAGCATCAAATTGCACAACTTTTGCCTCCATTTAACCGATCCTCTGCATTCTGACGGTCCGGAAATCCTAATGATGAGAGCGTCGAATTCGAGCCACCCTGATACATGGTGTTTTATCTAAAAAATCCATGTTACTCTTAAACTACCTGGGGATGGCCATATTTCCAAAACTATTAAAAATTGGATATATCTTGTGTAGTTTTTAATGATTTTAAAACATCCTTCCAATAATGATAAAATATGTATACAGGGTGTTTCATTAAAAAAAAAGGTTATTTGGCTGTATAACTTAAAACCCCTATTGTCAATTGTTCTAGTTTGCTAATTAAAAATAATATGTATTTTGGATAATAACGATGTCTTACCAATGGCGGGCACTTAATTTGTATGACTCTGTAGTTTTAAAGAGAAAAAAAACTATACTTAAGATTTATTTTGTAGCACTATTTTTATAAAAATTATTTTTTTATTTTACTTTAGTGGTTTGGGAATTTGTATGTAGTGTTTATTATAGTTAGTATTTAAGATTTTGTTTTGATGTTATGAAAAATGTATTGTCTTAAGCATTTTTTAATAGTACGGGATCAAATAGAAGCTACCTAAGAGATTGTGTGACAAGGCTATTTCTACTTAAATAAATATCCTTTAAGTTTTTACACGCCTTGTATAACGAAAATTTTTTTTAATGCATACCAATGCTGGTTACCAAAGATGCATTTTAAATACTACAGAATTTACCTAACAGATTTTTTAAATGAATTAACGATTTTAAAAAAATGTAAGCTTCACTTTAAAAAATTGACTGAAAAGACTGAAAAAATTGGCCATATATTTCATTTTTAATGTATTCATAACCATAACTTTTAAGGTTAAGGCAACCCTATGATGATACACCTTAGTTTAAATACTATATTTAATATAAGTAGGGAGAGAGAGGGATTGACCAACCTCCGTCCTCCGGAGAGAGACTTATTATCTCAAGATCTCTGACGTCAGAGCAATTATTTAGGAATCTTGCGCAACTCCATATTTAGGGTACTGCGCCTGCGTCTCTTGTGCAGGGCGCGGCCACGGCCTGTCACCTGTCACCTGTCAAATGTCACTTGTCAAATGCCACATGTCAATATTATGCGTGACGTCATTTCGTACGGCCCTAGACCTAACCTGACAACATCGGCCACATGTCAATATTTGTTGACGTCATTTCGTACAGCCCTAGATCGACTGGTAAAACCGGCAACACCGGGATCAGGCGGGGGCGGCGCGGGGAAGGGTAAATAATAAAACACATTGCATATATATATATTATTTTTATTTAAACCACATTGTACATTGACTCTTAGCAATTTTATATACAAGTTTAGATAGTAATACACTACAAGCTACAGCAATAAAAATAATTAAACTATAATAATTATCATCTAGGCGGATACCGACTGCTGGAACCTCTGTAGTGGTTACGTTGACACATGGTTCGCTTATCAATGTTTGCCATTCCGTTTCACCAAAAGTTTGATCTCTATAATGGAATTTAACCTTGTATCGGAGATATTTTTGAGCTGATGCTGGTACAAGTGTCTTGAAAACGCCTACGTGGTTCCTGTCTATTATCTCATATTGTAGTGTAAGCCATGAATTATTTGAAGGAAAATCCTTGGTTTCTAACATTATCGAAGCTGTTGGAGCATTATAAGGCGCATAAATGTAAAAAACATTCTGCACTAAAGCTACTAATACGACGTATGACGAACTTAACAGAGCCATGACTGAAACTTGAATGAGCTAAACTGTTGCAGGAAGGTTATAATATCTTCATAGTGACTCATAAGATATAAACAAATCATGCCAACTATGAAAAACTTAATAAACATCCTTTTATTATTATTATTTAAATTAGAATCAGCTGTTTTAGTCATTCGTTTCTGTTCAAAATTTCGACAAGTCCATAAAATCTGAGCTAGTGCGCAGGATGCAACTCCATTATAATGATCTGAGAGCGGATCATCACCTTCTTTCCAATCATAAAATTCTGCATGACAAATTGAACACTTTACTATATCAGCTCGCCCTGTATAATAAAAACCAGCCAGTGCTAAATCTTTCGGACTAACTATCATAGGCCAATGTTCAAAGGATAGTAATCTTTGTTCGTAATCAAAATAGTTTTTTAATGGATAACAACCATCATCGAGACACATGTTTCTAGCTTGAGGGTTCTAACTAAACTGATAAATAAAACAAAAAAACTCTTTATTTATACATTTATTAAAGAAGCAATTTTTCGAAAGTCTTCAAAGACTTTTTAGGATACAAACATATAAATTCAATTAAATAATATTCACGTTCACCTAAATTTAGCTTACAAACAGTATAAATTTCATTAAGAACATTATCATTACACTCAACATATAATGCTACATCAGATAAAATATTGTCATAGAACGATCTAAAATCTAGGTTATTTAACAATAACATTCTAAAATCAATAACATCTTTAACATTTAAAAATGCATTAATATCTAAAGCACTAAAACATACAGCAACATCAGTTTCTTTACTTTTAAGTCCAATGGTTCGCTCTTTCAACAAAGATGCAGTCCAAATGGAAAAGTTTTCGGATAAAAAATTTTCTACAACATCAGATTCATCACGAGCAACCATTTTAGCAGCAGTAGTTAGGAATTCACACCAATCATCATAATTTAGGGAGATGGTAATCTGATCTTCAGGTAGGTTAAAGAGTGTATTAGTTAATTTTACACTCGGAATTAGGCCTCTGGAAACACTGAGTCCGGTTGTAATGTTAAAATGTCGAACTTTTATACATGATTCACCCAAAAACGTTGTTTCCGGTTTAATTTCTTGTCTGCTTCTTGAAACCATTTCGTCAACATATTTCCAGTACGTGGATTCACTTGACATGTTTGAAGAACTATCACTATCCATTGCTGCGGCTTAACTAAAGGCATTCGAAGCAAGGTTCTTGTTTTATACTAAATTTCCCCCACTCTTCAAGGCGTTTATGTTTAGTTCTAGAAACAAAAGCTTGGATAATGCCCAACCACTCCCTCTTTCGGAGAATTCGGAAGCTTTCGCAATTAGGATAGTTTGAAAATTGCTAATAATAGAATCCAAAGCGGTATGTTGTTCAACGATAGTATAACGAGAATTGAAGGATTTAATTTCTACATCTCCCGTGGAAGATGATAAATATCTACCATAAAGAACCATATTCACTTTGATTCGCGGATGCTCCTCCAAACAATTACTTAATAATTTTTTAATTTTATCTGTTAGAGCGGTTAAAAACAGCCTAACATCGGTTTTTTGGGTAGGGTTAAATAGATGATACACCTTCACACGATTCTTAAAAGCTGTTGCCACTAGTTTAACATCTTCACCAATGTCTTGATAACAGTTTTCTTTTATGTCTTTGAGTATGATTATGTCTACTATTTATCGAAAATTCTTGATTACACTGATTACAGAACGGCATTGTAAGAAGCTAACAGGAACGTAACAGGAACGTAACACGAACCTAACACTAGCGTAGCACTAACGTAACTGGGCTTAAACTGTCGTATTTTTTAATGGTTATGTCCTTTTTCTTCTACGAAGGCGATAAATTCGTAACATACCAACAGGAAATCCTAACATACCTACAGGAATATCGTCATACTCTATACCTCTAAAGGATAAATAATTCTTTAGTTTCTTAAACTCGGGATGAACGCCAATCTTTCTACGTTCTACATCTTTGTTTATTGTTAAAGCTATATAAGCACTTAAAGCAATTTCAAGCTTACGGAAATGTTCAACTCCTTGTCTTCGTCTAGCATACCACTCTAATGTTGATACGGGGTTAAAAAATCTCTGTTTCTTAGACTTGATGTACCAAAGTTTTCTCTCAAAATCTTCTTCATCCATTTTTCAAAGAGATGTGGTTGCTGAATAAGGTATAGGTATATAATTGGAGTAAATTGAGAACGATTGCTTTGTAATTCCTCATCAATTTCATAGCCAGGATCATCGTCTATAGAATAAGGACGGTATTCTCTATTTTTAGAGATATAAAAACGGATAACTTCATGAGGAATATCAGATTTACCGAATAAACATTGGAGTTCGTGAGAAACATAACTCATCTTGTCAAATTTTATTTCACAACTAACTAGAACAACAAAGCTGGAAGCCTTTTAACGCTTACCTAGAAACAAGTTTAACTAATCAGAAACGAGTATTAACTGGTTAAGACTTGTTGTTGTTGTTGTTGTTGCTGTTAACCGCAAACATCCTGTTGATCATTAAAATTACTGATAACGGTTTTCCTGTTGTTAACCGCAAACATCTTGTTGATCATTAAAATTCCTGATAACGGTTTCCTGTTGTTAACCGCAAAACATCCTGTTGATCATTAAAATTACTTTCGATAACGGTTTTCCTGTTGTTGTTGTTGTTAACCGCAAACATCTTGCTGATCATTAAAATTACTGATAACGGTTTCTGTTGTTAACCGCAAACATCCTGTTGATCATTAAAATTACTAATACCGGTTTCCCTGTTTACTGATAAGACGCGTTTCTTGCTCCAAACCACATCCTTGGAAGTATCAATCCAGCTGTTGTGACTTTTATCAAGACCTAGCCATTTAACATATATTTTATTGCCTTTTACGCAACACTTGCTCGATAAGAAAAACATCTGTCTGCTTAGTTTTTGTAATTCATGTTCATAAAAACCACCACTTATAGGGTGTCCTCGCATATCTTCCAACAGATATGTTGTTGGATTCGTAATTTTAACTTTGATAATTTTAAACAATTCTGTCGTCCAATTAGGTACATATCCCTTTTCAAAAACATGTTTAGATTTACTGATGCGAACAATATCTCCAACTTTGAATTTATGCTTAGCAGCAATCTTAATATGACTGTATACAGATTTAAGAAGCTGTTGTTCGTTTTCCTTGCTAACATCTTTAGGTTTCATTTTAATAGTACGATGTCTTGTATTATTATAATCATTTGTAACTTTTGCAGTAAATCAATCCACTTGTGATTACCATTTAACGTGAACAATCTGAATAACTTTTCTTTTATGGTACGAATAACACGTTCAGCAATAGATGCTTTTAAAATGCTAAAAGTACTATAGTGATGGATTCCATGTTTCTTCATAAGACTTTGAAAACTACTATTATAGTATTCTTTACCGTTGTCTGTAACCAATTTTTTCGGTATTCTTTTAGATTGTTTAAGTATATTCTCCATAGCCTTGGTAACATCCTGAGCAGATTTCGACTTTATCGGCCTAGTCCATAGAAATTTGGAAAAACAATCAATTACCACAAGTATATATTTAAATCCTTTGTTCTCGCGAGCGTACTGGTCGAGTTGCGCCAAATCAGAAGCAAAAGTATCATCTAGTCCATATTGAATAAATCTTCGGCGATTAAATTTGGTTCTAGCAGGTTTATGCAACTCTCTAACCACTTGTTCTCGCGCCTTCGACATGACTAACGTTATTACTTCTTAACAGACGGCTTTATATCAGTAATTGTTAATATACCATCATCAAAATTAACATCACTACCACTATCCATGCCCAACGTTTCAATATTCTTCTTCATTTTCACTATTTCATCATTAATCTTCTTAATCTCTTGCAAATCCTTATTTCTACGGTTGCTAGTGACAGCTGTAAGATTTGCTACATCTTTAGCGTGAGCTTGTTCAAGTTTTTCAAGTTTTGAATTAAAGTACTATCAGCTCAACAGCCTTCTCTTTCTTAAGACTCTCAACTTCATCCTTTATAGGTTTAAGAGAATTTTGAGTTAAAGTATTCGTATAGTCTCTTAAGCTATAGTCAAGTTTAGAAAATTCCGGTTTAAAACTATCTATAAGTGCTTGTTGTGATAAATGACTATTTTGTAAACATCCAGAATTTTTCTTTATTTAACCATAAATCAGCGCATTAACTTTTAATCTGCATATCATCTTTGCTAATGGTTGGTAGATCAACTATATAGATTCGTTACAGCTTTAGCACCAGTTCTTCTTAAGTTCTTCAATTTTCAAATGACTAATTTTAAATCGTCAGCTTTCTTCTTTTTCCAGTTTTTTCCACATGCACATTTAAAGCTAACAAAGCTCCAGCTGTTGTTCACACACAATCACCATAACTTTTGTGGTGCTACTATCTTCTTAGCTGTCACATTACAAAAGTCTATGATCTCTAACATTATAATCACCATCTTGGTTAAGTGATAATATAGGATTTTGCATAAATTTAACCCCTGAAGCTGAAGAGGGTGGTAGAGAACGTCCAACTCGTCCATGGTTCAAGCTATACTTAAAAGAATTAGTTAAGTGATCTCTAATAAAAATCTGATTACACCCTAGATCGCCCAGTTCAGCTAAAATATTGGTACTACCGAGGTATTATTATTACCAATCTGTTTAGCGGCTTCCAACTTTTTCAATCGCTCTACCAACTCATTTACATCATTGTAAAAGATAAACTCTTTAGGGTTTTTCCGTATATTCCATTAACGCAGATCCGCTTTTTGAAGGCACTGACGAAGTAGATTTTAGCTCTGTTCGGAGTTAAAGGTGCTCGGTTGGATGACGAAACTTTACGTTTAAGCAAAACACCTTGAGATGAAGTGGAAAGAAGTGGTTGGATAATCCTTGTATACTTAGCACCTTTGTTGCCCATTATCTGACCTAAAGGATCATAGTTCTTTCGATGAACATTGGTTTGTTCTAATATTCGGCGAAAAAAATTCTCTTCATCTTCCTTCTTATTATATATTGGATGATTTAAAAATATTAAGTCATAAAGTCCACGAGTTCCCGTATAAATGGTATTATCGACTCTTAATATCACCATTTCTCATAAAATAAAACGGTTTCGAACCCAACATCCACGCTATCGGTTGTGTCATCATAAGTTAATCCATATGTATTATCTATTTTTGACGAAGTGTCTCCAATATAAATCCAAGTATTCACGAGCTATTTTCGGGATATTGTTCGATAAACTCTTTATATACATGAGGATTTTGTTCTATTGTGGTATTTAAATCATTTCTAAACGAGTCTGCAGAGTTTACAAAAACATTTTCATCGTTATCATCCGTTGTTTGAGCTACCACATGTTCTGCTTGAAACGGGGTTGACAATCTAGGAACAAAACTGGATTCATTAGTTTCTTTTTCTTCTTCTTCTTCTTCTTCTTCTTTTTCAAATTTTATTCTCTTGACTTCAGGCTTAAGCAAAGTTTTAGGGTTCTTGCGTTTAAACTGTTGTTAACTTATTAAGCGGTTCGGCAATTGGTTTTAAAAAACTTATTAAGCGCCTCATCTTCTTCGTTTCTTTTCCAACTTTAGCGCTAAGTACTTTTCCGAATACTATTGGTAGCTTCAATTATTTTACGCTTCACATCCTTGTCTAACTTGTTGAGATCCATGGTTGAGAACTGCTAACAGAACGGTTTGTCAAACGGGTCGGATAGGAACGGACCGGTTAGGAACTGAACCGGTTAGGAGCGGATCGGTTGGGAACGGACCGGTTAGGAACAGACCGGTTAGGAACGGACCGGTTAGGAACGGACCGGTTAGGAACGGACCGGTTGGGAACGGACCGGTTGGGAACGGACTGTTAGGAGATGAACCGGTTGGAAACGGTTCGGTTTAAAAGGAGTCGTCTAAACAGACAGATGATTCGTTTAATCCTAGGGTGATCCACTTAAACCTGAAGTGATTTGCTTAATCCTGCGACTATTTTGATTCACAAGACGACTCTCGCGCGGATACAGATACGACTGTATCCTATGACGTCACCAGTTATACTAACTGTTCACTCGCATGTTAGGGTATTATAAAGGTGTCGAATTTATTGCGATATCTTCCTTTGGTTAAATCACAATCCTTAACAATGACTAAGAATCCATAATTTTCTCGCCAACACTCACTGCAAACCTGTTTAAACTTGTCAAACGGCATATCTGTTGTAACGTGATCATCGTAAATGTGTTTCAAGTTGGTATCATCTTGTTTGAATAACACAAGCATATTGGCATTATCACGCACTAGTTGTTTAGGTATTTTCGAATAAGTCTGACACAAATAAAAAGAATCAACTTCACTATGACGGCCCATACAGAAATAATTTCTTATTTTATCCTGTTTTTCACAAGCAACATCGTCGAAAATGAATATAGAGTGAGGTTTAGCAAGCGCTGGATCGATGACGTCATCGTTCTCGCTGTATCCGAAAAATTTTACACCAACAATCGGTTTTAAAGCTGTTTGTAAAAACAGATATTTTTCCTGCAGTAATGATTTCGAATAAACATACACGTGTTGAAATTTTAACCCGTTTGGATCTACCAAGAGACTTAGCAAAACATTGGTTTTTCCACAATTACTAGGGCCACATATCAAAGCTCTTATCGTATTGGGAAAAAGCCGGCCATGACGAGTGTTGGGTTTTTTTAAACGTAAATCAAAATTACCGATATTAATACCAATCTTTTGTTTCTCTTTGCGCATGACTATAAAAGCAGTCCACACCCTCGGACGACTTTAGTTGTAATGAGAACGTTGAAGGGTGCAGGTGTCTTAAATACAGTTATTAACAAGTTGCCAGTCGAACTTCATTTGCCAGGGTATTCGTATTGTGGTCCGGGTACGCGACTTAGAGAAAGATTAGCTCGAGGTGATCCGCCAATAAATAAGTTGGACAGTCATTGTCGCGATCACGATATTTCCTACGCTCAAAGCAAAGATTTAAATCAAAAGACATTTAGCCGATAGGAAATTAGAGTATAGAGCTTGGGATCGAGTAAAGGCAAAAGATTCTAGTTTAGGCGAAAAGAGCGCGGCCTGGTTCGTGACTAACGCTATGAAGGTTAAACGTAAGATTGGTGCAGGCTGTTGCAAAAGCCATTTTCCTCGTGTGTTAGAAAGATCAAAAAACAGTTTAAAGGTGAAGGTATTAAAAATTATGGTAAAGTGTTGAAAGCTGCACGATTGTCGGTGAAAAAGTCTTGGAGGACGCAGAAAAATCCGTATACCAAGAGTAATACCCGTCCCTAAAATTGGCGGTACCCCCCTCCCCGTTAAGCCCGATATTCGCCGGCTCAGCGCTTTGGGAGCACTTAGCGGTGGAGCTGCAGGCGTAATGAATGCCGTAAACAACGCCAAAAATGCTGCGGATAAATTAAAGGAATCACAAAGGCATAACGAAACAATGGAAGCAATAGCACTGGGTAAAAAAGGCAGTGGTCTCTATTTGAAAAATATAAACAAGGACTTGGTTTATACTTGAAAAAGATGCCAAAAAACTACCAATAAAGCTGCCTGATAGACCGCTAACCGATCGGGATATTAAACGTTATTCTACTCTGTTAAAAATACCAAATTTTAGAGGGAGTTTTTATGCGTGATACTCTACCGAAATCTCCTAAACGCAAAGAGTGTGGTGTAATTAATTTAGATCGAAACGCAGGTGTCGGTACGCATTGGGTAGCTTACAAGAAAGATAACAACAAAGTTATTTATTTCGATAGTTTTGGCAATTTGAAACCGCCAAAGGAGTTTGTTAAATATGTTAAAAAGTGTAAAATATACTTCAACTATGAGCAGTATCAAAATTATGGCACGACAAATTGCGGACATCTGACTTTAGCATTTCTTTACAATAGAAAACTATAAAACCAAAGTGATGTTTCCGCTGACGTCAGTCATGTCTCAGACGTTCACGTTGAAAGGTCGTTCTCATCAGTTAGAGGCGAGTTTTACCCTCCCATTAGACTCGATTCAGAAGACGATTATTCACTAGCGCTCATTTCGCTAAATACTTGGAACTCGATTCCAAATATCGAGCCGGGGTAAAAATAAACTCTATTACACCGATCAGCAAAAAGCAGGAAAAGGTGTTGGAAATTCCCACTGGTTCATACGAATTGGAAGATATTAACAATTATTTACAGCAGCATCTTCTTGATTCCGAGACCGCTACGAAAGAAGAGAAAAATCGAGTGTTTTTAATAAAACCAAACAATAATACGTTAAAGTGTGAATTGAAGAGTGTTTACGAAATAAATTTTAAACCAAAAGATAGTATTGGTAGATTGTTGGGATTTTCTCCTAGAGTGCTTAAAGCAAACACTTTACACGAGTCAGATCTTCCCGTAGATATTATACAAGTTGTTACGATACGAGTCGAGTGCAACATTATTTCAGGGTCTTATTATACAAGTAATCCTTCGCATACGCTGTACGAATTTACTCCAACCGTCGATCCTGGTTACAGTATAAATATCGAGCCGAGAAATTTGATTTTTCTACCGGTTAATCGTAAGGAAATTGATAATATTACTCTCACACTCTTGGATCAAGACTCGAAACCGGTTAATTTTCGCGGTGAAGAAGTTGTCATCAGACTAGTACTTAGACGTCAACATGGTTTTAGTGTTTAACAACTACTTAAGCACCAACACTACATCGGACACTTCATTCGACCGTGATCCTTCGAAGAGAACGCTCACGTCTGTGAATATAGCATTTTGCACTCTATAAGCTCTCAGTATCGCTATCATGTCAGAAAAACTACAAATATTCAGACAAGTCCACAGTGATGAATCGGTCATTCGAGAAGAGTGGC
Organism: Listronotus bonariensis; assembly: GCA_014170235.1. Lineage (NCBI taxonomy): Eukaryota > Metazoa > Arthropoda > Insecta > Coleoptera > Curculionidae > Listronotus > Listronotus bonariensis. Next base: position 61,172 of record JACEGR010004541.1, read on the forward strand.
ACACCTATCACCCGTTTACCAAATCTTTCAACAATAGTGACGAAATCGAAATTGTTATCAATCAGCAAGATGTATTTCTCGATATGAGCAATGCAGAGCTTTACATTGAAGGTAAATTCGAAGAAGAAGTAGACGCTACCAAGAAAGGTACTTGTACGTTAACCAATAATGCGGAGCTTTTCTGTTTGAATCGATTTCCTATGAAGTTAATGGCAAGGAGATTGAAAGAATTCGTGATCCTGGTATTGTAAGCATGGTTAAAAGTATGCTTTGTCTAAACGAGCAAGAAAGTAAAGCGCTGGATATGGCTGGATGGAATTGGCCTAGTGGTACTCTTAAAACTTTGGACGAAACTTCTAAGCAATTCAGTCTACGTATTCCGCTCGGTTTTTTACTTGGTGTGTTTGCCGATTATAAAAATGTCGTCATGGGAAAACAAAAGCTTAAACTCGTTCGTGCAAGACATGATTATAATTGTTACATCACGACTGCAGGCCCGAATGAAATTCCTACGAAAAAGGCTACTATAACACTTAGTACTGTCGAGTTAAAAGTTAGACATATTTATCCGAGTGACGCCGTAAAATTAAGACTTTTGGATGATATTGCTAAAAATAAACCGATATTTATCGCATACCGACATTGGGAATTACACGAGCTTCCGGCTTTGAGAACTACGAAACGGGATATTTGGACGGTTAAAACAATGTCTGAACGAGCTCGCTACGTCATTGTATTTTTTATGAAGAATCGGAAAGATAATTTCACGAGTGATTGTACATACCTCGATAATTTAAACATTACCGATGTCAAGCTCTATTTAAATTCAGAATCCTATCCTTATGAAGCGCTAAATCTTAATTTTTCAAACAGACAATTTACTGAAGTCTATCGGATGTATACGGAATTTCAAAAATCCTACTTGGGTAAGCAGTTTAGCGAGCCTCTTATTGACTTTACAAAGTTTGCCAGCAGAGCTATTTTCGTAATTGATTGCTCTAAGCAAAATGAAGCTTTAAAAAGTAACACGATTGATGTTAAATTAGAATTTCAAAGTTCGGAAAATTTTTCTCAAGATTCGCGAGCCTTTTGCCTCATCGTGCATGATCGTGTCTTGGAATATCAAGCTTTAAGTGGTCAGGTGCGCGACATTTTGTAATCATTTATCAGTTAACTCTCGCACAATGAAGTTCGCCGTGGTCGACGTTCAAGGCTGTTTTTACGCCCGAATTTTATGCGAAAGAACTAGCAATTTATGATGGAAATCAAATGTTTGGTTATGTTTTTAAACCGCTTATACCGTGGCATGAACTGACCGAAGATCAAAAGAAGCAAGTAAAATATCTGTATGGCAACCATCATGGAATCCATTACAACTATGGCGAATGGAAATATGACGAGTTGTATTCCATCATTTACAAGAATCTACGAGACGTTGACGTCATCTATGTCAAGGGCCATTTAAAGAAGGAATTTTTAATTAAGACATTTAGAGAAATGAAATATGATTTACCTACTATTGTTAATTTAGAATTTGTTGCAAATGTACCAAAATTAACAAAAAATGTTACTTCTTGTTCTTATCATAGTTTAGATATTTGTGCATGTAGTGTTAAGAATGCCTATATATTGTATGATTATATATTTAATCTTTTACCCCCAATAAATGAATAAAATCGATGATTTTGTGTTTTATTTCATTAGTTTAGCTTCAGACAATGAGCAAGACGGTTGTCATCGCAATTGACACACATTTAAGAAATCTTAAAAAGTTGAAAAAAGATATTAAAGTTTACCAAGATAAAAAGTGCATGTTCAATTTATTTACAAGATTAACTCTGAAAAAATGACTACCAGAAGAATCACCCCAGTACGAGTTTATGACGTTGGCAAAATTATAAGAGTTTTGTATGGTAATAATAAAGTTGTACTTACTTATCAGAAGGGACCTGTATTTCCCTTTTCCCACCAGGAGTTTGACGAGTTCTTGGAGCTGCTGAATCTTGTAAACAACACTTGGATAGATCAAGACTTTAAAATTGGTGCTTACAATATTAACTATTGGCATGAGGAAGAAAGTCAAGGAATGATGATTACGGATTTGGATAGCAGAGAGTCGATTTATTTAGATAAACCTGAATTGTTACTTATTGTAAATCATAAAGATAATTTGTATGAGATAAATAATAAATTTTTGTAGCCTAATATGTGTGTTTTATTTTTAGAAATAATACAACAGATGTAAAAAATAAATATTTATTAAATAAAATACTATACAAAAAATAATTCTTAACCTAACAATTGTTTATTCATGGTTTGCAAAAATACATAAATACCTAAAACTACTCTAACATAATGTAATTTAACAATATTTTTTACAATACCTAAAACTAATTCTAACAATATTTAATAATTACAAAAAATAACCTAAAACCCAATAAAGGCTCTGCTGTCAAAAGAAATTAAAGCGAAGAAAGCTGCCGTAATCAGTCTTAAAGATTTTTCCTATAATTCCTTATACAAACTCAAATCTCGATGCCCCCAAGCAAGCGTGTACTCTGAATCGGGCATAATGAAGCGCTTGTCGTCCGCGTAAGACAGCGCTACCTTATTTTTAAGCTCGACATACATATCGTGTAAATATGAGCGGAAAGTCGACATCTCTCGGTGTATTTTTGTACCTTCCACATCGACCGCTCTTTTGTAATCTTCAAGAGATAACTCTTTTTGGTCACGTGGTCGGACACACCTTTAGCCTTTTTAGTCAACTCGCCTCCCACATTCACGCAATATGCTTTCGCCCCGGTTCCGAAGAATTCCCAAATAACTTTTCCTGCATATTCATCTTTCATTTTACCTAGAATAGATGTATTTACAGGAACGCCATGTTGGTTATCTTCCGAGTAGTTAGACGTGTCGAATTTGTCTAAGTTCTCGCGCATATCATCGTAGAAATTTTCTGTTTCAACATGTAAAATTAAGGAGTCTGTATCAGTGTAGAGCAGAACCGCATTGTTACCGTATTTTGGTTTGATATAGTTGTACAAAAAGTCATACATAATGGTCTTGGATATATCCAAGATACTGAAACCCACATAAATGGGTTTATTATATACGACTTTTTGTTTTTGCATTTGAATAGCAACCAGATTTTTAGTGAAAACGGATATGTTTTTAAAATGCGGTTTCGCGATTAATGCTTCTGCCCCTAGTCTTCTGCCTACATTCTCCCAATGAGTAACCAATCTGATATCTGACCGTTTCTCCACGTTTTCCATCGTTTTTCCGAACACGGCATTATTCATCAATTTGAAAAGTCTTTTCAAACTTATTTTTGGCTTTATTTCTATGTGCCGTGTTTAAGTCTATGTATTTTTTAAGCCAGGGAGATTGATCGAAACTTAAGACGCGGTGAATTTTGGCGAGCTTAAGCCCATGGCCTAAACATTGTCGCAAATTTTGGTAGTGAATAATATATCTTTCTTTTTTCAAAAAATTTGGTATTAATTTTTTAATATTTTTATTTGTTGACTCCGGCGAAGCGATGGACTCTGGACAAAAGGGCAGTTCATTGTGAAGATAGTGTAAATCTTCCGGATAATCTAAATCTACCTCAAAAATATAACCCGTGCTTGAATCTTTTTCAAGTTTGTGAATGTCTAAATTTTGAATTTCTTCTTCCGCGAGCCATTTAAAGTTACCCGTAGGGAGTGGTTGTGACATGGCTGCGCCATACAAATTTGTAGCGTCTAAATACATTATGTAAGAAGTAGGTTTGGAAGCATCGTAATGTGGTATAAATTTATTGTTTGCAAACGCTTTTCTAACGCTACACTGACTGACGCCGCCGCGAATCCCGTGTTTTAGAAAATGTAACATATCAATGTCCGTAATTAGCTCCAACTCAATTGCGCAGGTCCGTGTAGCGGCGTCCCACGATAAACCGGGAGCCGTAAAATATTGTGCAGGATCTAGATTATAAACATTGATACAAACATCTCTAAAATTTTCAAAAACATCTGCCAAAAGTAGAACATCAGATTTTAAATATAAATCGGAATACTGGCCTAAAGTTTCGCACTTAAACAAATTCCACACAGACCAAGCACGCTTGTAAGATTCTTTACTGATATCTTCTTTTTCAGTTTGTCATAGAACTCTTTATGCGATGGTAGTTTGGTATCGTTTAATTTTGAAATATCATCAACATACGAATATGGAAAGACACCCTTCTGTCGAATAAGCTGAAATTCTTCTTCGTTAGGGAAATATTTCCTAACTTCGCGACATTGTTCTGATTTTAGATTTGCGGCTAACTTATCTAAACCGCTAGCCATAAAGCGAAAACTATCCAAGAAGCGTAGCTTTAAAAATACCTGTTGTTCCCGATCATTATCCTTTTTAAACGTGTCGACTAAAACGTGTTTAGTGAAAGAAATATAACGTTCCTTATTTTGAGCAATCACATCTAAACGTTCCTCTTCGGTAGCTAGCTGTTTAATTAACAGATGGCTATCAAAGCCGGACATATTATGAAAATAGACCGGTATGAATTTTGGCACTTTATAGTTAACATTGCAAACAGAGTGAGCCGCACCTCGGAAAATCCCGGTTAAATGACAATGATCTCTCACTCTTTCATCTTCCACATTAAATGGTTTCTCACAAATATGACATATAGTGGCCGAATTAAACTCGATCTGTTGTTGAACCGTTAGAGGAGCCATAGGAATTGGAAATTTTAAATGATTATTGTAAAGTGTTTTACAATCACTTTCCAATAACTCTATAAATTTTTCGCTAGCATCGTCTCCCCTATAGGTTTTAAAAACAGATTTAGAATCATCGAAAGAACATTTAATATAGTAGGCGAAAGAGTAAGGGATATGTTTATGCGTTTTAATAGTGTATGATTCATCGGGGTTTAGCTCATTTTCCTCTGCTTCAATGGGTACTACAGCGGTTTCAAAATCTGCATAAACAACAAAAGGTACTTTTTAATTTCTTTTCAAAATTCTCGAATTTAAGGATATTAGCAGGAACGTCTTTACCATATTTATCCTTGCGCAATTCCGTAGTTGGTAATTTAACTGAAACATGATTACAGTCATGCTCCTGATGAGCTTTTTAAACCGTTTTCGGTACTGAAATAAACCAAACATCCATCGCATAAATATTTAGCAACACTTGCGTTTAGATAATTGACTTCCGATTAATCTTGACATACTTCTTATTAAACAGTAATGGTTATTTTCATAATCATCACTGATTAATAACAAGTTGACATGTTTTGGTTTTCGAGATTTGGTTAGATATAAAGGTCCAACAACTTCAACGCTATTTTTACCGTTTTCAAATACATTTTCTAGCCCATAGACATTAATAGAAATAGCGTTAAGTTGTTCGAATATATGTATATCTTTAAGTTTCATAGGAAAATCTATACCTGTAAAATCCAATTCATTAGCATACTGTAAATAGTTCACGGTTCTATTTGCAGGTTGTGTCCAATCAATTGGATGGAGGTGTGCTAAGACTGACCACATGAAACATTTTTCGTCCTGATTTTGTATGTTAAGAACAGCTTTCTTCGCTTCAATCCCTTTGGGCAGCGGTATGTATGAAGAAGCCTTCATTGGGTTAAATTTATTAATACTTATTTCTAAATGGAGGAACTGTTGCAAGGCCCAACCTGTAAAAAGAAAAATACATGTTTAAACGAGTTAAAACCTACAAATAATGATTCATAACAAATAAATGAATTATGAAATTGTATGCGTACTAATAATAATAATAATAATAATAATAATAATAATAATAAGACTACTCACCACTATCTTTTCCGAAAACTCCAAGGCCTTCTTGTCCACGATGGCTACAAATTGCGCGAACAGCTCCTCCAGATCTGTGTTCCCGTTCACCACCCGAAATTTAGTGTTAAACGACTTGACCTCTGACATCTCCTTAGCCTGCAGGAGGAAGCGGCCGAAAAGCTCTACACCGACCTTGATACTTTCGAATTGTTCTATCTGTTTTCCCACCAACTTCACAAAAGTGTCTTTAAGGTTTTCCATAAATCTTTTCACGTTGGTGGGGTCCTCATTGGATGTTAGTCGGTATGTTGCTATCCTGTTTCTAAATGATGATCTGATAAGTTGAATTCCCGCTTCCTCCTGCTCCACACAGCATTTAGAACGATGTCGAAGGGTGCGCAAGTGTCCCGGGTATTTAGCTGCAGACAAATCTATGTTGCACACCCTACAATGTTTAGTGACCGCTGATGTTGATGGCTCTGTAACAATGATAAATATTTAGTTTACCTATTTAAAAGTTAAGAAATAATTTATAAAAATTTTAAACTTACCATCTTGAAGGTCAAGTCTAGCCTTCTTCCTTTCCACCATGGTAAGTGGGGTTTCCACCTTCCTTTTGGGAGCTTGATGTTTTTCCCTCTGATGACGGTTGAGCGCCCCTCCGACTTAAAGATTCCACCGCACTGCTCGCAGACTTTGACTACAGTACGACAGTCGCCATGGCGTTTAAAATTGTCCTTACGGGAGAATGTACGGGAACAATGCTCGCATTTAAACATGATTCTGTAAAACAAATGATAATTAAATAGTTAAACATTATAAAAATTGTTAAAAATGCTTAATTAATAATCTACAAGTCAAGACCTTTCATTCGAACCCAAACAAGGCCACTTTCTGACGACCGGAAGTTGCGACCGGAAATGGCTATTTTATTGCATATTCGGTATCTAGATACTACAAGGAATCTAAATAAGTTAAAATTTTTAAAAATATTTATAAATAAGAAAGTTGAAAAATAAAAATTGTTAAAAATGTTTAATTCGTAATCTACAAGTCAAGACCTTTCATTTGAACCCAAACAAGACCACTTTCTGATGACCGGAAGTTGCGACCGGAAATGGTTATTTTATTGCATATTCGGTATCTAGAGACTACAAGGAATCTAAATAAGTTAAAATTTTTAAAAAATATTTATAAATAAGAAAGTTGAAAAATAAAAATTGTTAAAAATGTTTAATTAGTAATCTACAAGTCAAGACCTTTCATTTGAACCCAAACAAGGCCACTTTCTGACGACCGGAAGTTGCGACTGGAAATGGCTATTTTATTGCATATTCGGTATCTAGAGACTACAAGGAATCTAAATAAGTTAAAATTTTAAAAAATATTCATAAATAAAAAGTTGAAATTTTTTATCTTGTTTTTAGTACCTATAAGTCACTAATATCTCAAAACATCTAAAATAATTGAAAAACCTTTATAAATAACAAAGTTATAATAAATTGTTAAGAAATGGGTAAAATCAGCTCACTAGAAACATAAATATACGTTAAAAACTCTTAAGGCCCTATTTACACTTAAATAACATAATTATTAGAAAATTAGTGTAAATATTAATATATTTATAAAAATTAAATTATTAACAAAAAGAATGACTAAAATCAACCCACTAGAAACCAAGATATACGTTAAAAACTGTTAAGGCCCTATTTACACTTAAATAACATAATAATTAAAAATTTTAGCACTAATATTTGTAGATTTATAAAAATTAAATTGTTTAAAAAAAGAATGACTAAAATCAAACAGCTAGAAACCAAGATATACGTTAAAAACTGCTAAGGCCCTATTTACACTCAAATAACATAATTATTAAAAATTTTAGCACTAATATTTGTAGATTTATAAAAAATAAATTGTTTTAAAAAGAATGACTAAAATCAAACAGCTAGAAACCAAGATATACGTTAAAAACTGTTAAGGCCCTATTTACTCTTAAATAACATAATAATTAAAAATTTTAGCACTAATATTTGTAGATTTATAAAAATAAATTGTTTAAAAAAGAATGACTAAAATCAAACAGCTAGAAGCCAAAATATACGTTAAAAACTGTTAAGGCCCTATTTACACTCAAATAACATAATTATTAAAAATTTTAGCACTAATATTTGTAGATTTATAAAAAATAAATTGTTTTAAAAAAGAATGACTAAAATCAAACAGCTAGAAGCCAAAATATACGTTAAAAACTGTTAAGGTCCTATTTGCACTTAAATAACATAATTATTAAGAATTTTTGGTATTAATATTTATAGGTTTATTAAAAATAAATTATGTAAAAAAGAATGACTAAAATCGGTTTACTAGAAACCTAAATATACGTTAAAAACTGTTAAGGCCCTATTGACAACATAAACATTTAGAATAAAATGGTTACTTACATGTATTATTATTAAACACTACCACTAACACTGTAACAAATAGGACGCTGGAACAACTTCACAAACTGAAGGTCTAATCGTTACTGAATATCAAACCGATACGTTGAAGTATTTATACTCTTCCGCACCTCGTATAATAACATACGTTTCTTATTTTTTTAAAAATAGCTTGGGAACCATATTATTATTTTTCAAAAATACAATAATAATTTTATCTAACTTCCTTAAACATTCATGGGAACGTAAATATTTGTTATTTTTCAAAATTCCAACAATAATAATTATGCGGTTTCCTTATTTTCGAAAATAGCATGGGAACACAAATATTTGTTATTTTTTAAAATTCTAACAATAATAATGCGGTTTACTTGTTTTTAAAAACATGCATGAGAACACAAATTGCTATTCTTAACATCTTTTTTAATTTTAATAACATAAGTTAAATATTATGGATTTTTAAAGAAATATTTTATTATTTACCCTTCCCCCGCGTCGCCCCCGCCCGATCCCGGTGTTGCCGGGTTAGGTCTAGAACCGTACGTATTGACATGTGCCCGATGTTGCCAGGTTAGGTCTAGGGCCGTACGTATTGACATGTGCCCGATGTTGCCAGGTTAGGTCTAGGGCCGTACGAAATGACGTCACGCATAATATTGACATGTGGCATTTGACAAGTGACATTTGACAGGTGACAGGTGACAGGCCGTGGCCGCGCCCTGCACAAGAGACGCAGGCGCAGTACCCTAAATATGGAGTTGCGCAAGATTCCTAAATAATTGCTCTGACGTCAGAGATCTTGAGATAATAAGCTCCTCCGGAGGACGGAGGTTGGTCAATCCTCTTCTCTCTCCCTACTAATATAAAACCATTTTTTTATCCAGTAAAAGGATGGGTACAGGTCGCATCATATTTCGGATCTTATGCTTTTTTCAGATACGGTTAGTAATTTAGTCGATTAGTAAGTAATTAAGTATTCTCGCGCTTGTTGGCAGTGAAAACTAGGAAAGTAGTTTAGTGTAGTAGCTGTCCACATGCACGAGAATACTTAATTACTCGCTACTCGACTAAATTATTAGCCGTGTCCGAACAAGACATTAGACTATTAAAAAGGCAATAAACAAAATTTAGTTCGGGGATATTGTACTTTACCGACTATACAGGATGTAACATAAGGGTTTGGAATAAAGTAAACAGTAGATTCCTTTGATAACATTTTTTTAAAGTAGTTTTGCTCTTCGACTATTTGTTTTCAAATTACATGGTATTAAAAATATTGGTAGAGAAAACAACATACAGTAAGGATGTGTGGGTTGGAACAAATTCGTTTAAAATGTAGTAGTTTGCTTTAAAAAAAAACGTATAAACACTTAATAATTATGGTAAATTGTGTATACTGGATGACCCAAAAAAAAAAAGGTGTGAACCACTTATTTATATATCTTCCAAAATTAATAGACGTTTTTTTTTAAAAAAGGCTTAAACAAACAACATTCTTTGCAGCGCCTTATTTTTTTGCACATTTTTTTTCAATAAATCTTTAAATTTTAAATACTTTTGTACAAAACAAATTTTGCTAGATATCGATTTTAAATTTCTTGATAACTATTAAGGCATAGGACATGGCGCATTTCAATATTTGAAATTAAAAACCTTTTAAAAAATTAGGTTAATGGTGGTTGCTGATTTTTAGGTCACCCTGTGTACATAAATTTACTATAAAAAACCGCAGTCAAAAATCAAAGATGAAGGTGGTTCGTCGTCATTTTTTCAAAAAAGCAAACCACTAAATTTTCAATAATTTTAAGTAGTAGAAGTAGTCCATTTTGCTGTGGGGGTAGTGGTAACAGGAAAAAAATAAAAGACTGTCATATACCACTGCCTAAAATTATATTTTATTCCTTAAAGGAGAAGGGGGATATGTTTTGACTGTAGGAACAGTCATCAGTCTAAAAATATAACAGTAACAACCATTAATATACAGGGTGTCCGGAAAGGTCAAAAATAATAGGTGTGATAGAGTGAGCCACAATAACGTTAGTACTTCATATACAAAAAGTTCTATCGCGCTTCCTTAGTAAGTTATTGACCTTTAAAGTTAAAATAAGAAAAATGTATTTCATTTATAACTTTAGGACGGTTACCGCAATAATAATGATATTTGGGCAATGAAATTAACGCACACCAATGCTTTTTTCCATAGGCAAATGATTTCGCATTAAGTCATAATTATACAGGGTAAGACGATTCTTTTTCGTTTATTGTATGCATTTTTTACAGAAGTAAAAAATTATGACATTTTGCTTTTACCGTTTGATTCCTTAACCTTTTTTATACAAAAAGGTATACCTTATTTAAATCGATATTTTGGACCGTTTTTCATAAAATCGTAGTTTTAATCCAGAGAACCAGCATTTTCTATGTAATAAAAATTTCATTTTTTTTTAAATTATTAAAATGTGGTAAAATTATTAAAAACATTTTTTCGTAATATAGAGTTTAAAAAGACTTACAAACAGCATTTTTAATAATTTTAACATATTTTATTAGTTTTCTAAAAAAAAAAAAATGGATTTTTTTATTACATACAAAATGCTGGTATGTCTGGATTTAAATTGCAATTTTATTAAAAACGGTTCAAAATATCGATTTAAATAAAGTGTACCTTTTTTTTAGAAAAAAATAAAGAAATCAAATGCTCCAAGTAAAATGTCAAATTTTTTACTTTTGTAAAAAATGCATACAATAAACAAACCCCCTGTATAAATATGACTTACTGCGCAATCATTTGCCTATAAAAAATAGCATTAGAGTAAGTTAATTTTATTGCCCAAATGTCATTTTTATGATGATAACGGTTTAAAAGTTATAAATGAAATACATATTTTTAATTCTAACTTTGAAGGTCCCTATGAAAGCACGATTAAACTTTTTTATATGAAGTACTAACATTATTTTGGCTCACTCTATCACCCCTATTATTTTTTACCTCACCTTTCCGGACACCCTGTTTAAATTTTTTCTATAATATTTTCATCTTTAGACTCACCTAAAAAATAAAAATTTGTTGCGTTAAAAAAAAATATAACAGTTTAATCAAGAAGGTATCTTGCTGGCTTTATTTATATAGATTTATGTTGGGCCCAATAATTTAGTAATTTTTTTTACCGCTAAACCTCTGCTTTTTTTTCTCCATGTTGTTTGAGTGCCTATGCCTGCAAATTTTGACTCAATTTAAATAAAACCAGTAAGTCTATTAAACAGTTATTTTCTTCTATAAGCTTATTTGTTTGGGTAAGTCTAAAATGAAAATATTATATAAAAATATATACAGTGCTTGTCCACATTCAGGAGCAATCCCCTCCCTACTAACTTTTGAATTCTTTGGTATTTTTTCATGAAAATTTAAGGACTTTAGTAAGACAACATAAACCAAAATTTGAATAAGAAATGACAGATATAAATGTCAAAGTCTTGTGGCACATGATTTTAAAGCTCCTGACCAGTACTTTATTACCACTGAATATAAAGTCAATACCTTTACCTACGACAAAGTGGCAGTACTTTAAAAATTACCTAAATACCTCTTTTGAATGACCATATTTTCGAATATAATAAAGTTAGATACACTTAAGGTAAAATTTTCTTAAAGCTATTTTACAAATTTATTTAATGGTATTATTGGTGATAATGTACAGAGTAGAACAAAAGTATAATTTTTTTAATGACGCACCCTGTATATTATAGCACCATTAAAAAGATATCGAAATGACGTTTAAAAAATACCACGTTAGGTATATCTAACTTTAATAGTTTTGGAAATGTGGTCATCCAAGTCAGGTATTCTGGTAATTTTTGGGGTACCGCCATTTTGTGGTAGGTGAAGGTATTGTGGCTTTAAAATAATGTGCCCCAAGACCCTCCTTTCTATTTTTTTAATGGCGCCCAACTCTTAGTTAGATATTTTTATCTGTTATTTTTTGCCTTAAATTTGGCTTATATTGTTTTCCTACCAAAGTCTTTAAATTTTTTTGAAAAAATACCAAACAATTTAAAAGTTAGGAGGGGGTTCTGAATTTAGGCAAGCACCGGACAGTGAGAATATTAAAAGAGTTTCCCCACTTTATCTTTTTATGGGACAAGATGTTAAAGATCGGATAAAAGGATTAGGTAAACGGGTGTCACTTAAACTACTCTTTGACATAAAAATAATGTCGGTCACGTGGCCTAGTGCCAAGGGGGTAATAGCAACTTGCCAACATGCCTTTTGATTCCCTACTTATAACGGTTTTATTTTTTAAAAATCGTTTAAGCTCCAATTTGAACATATGAGGAGCCTAGATACAAAACCGATTAAATTCTAATTGTTAAAATTTTGTGACTGGCTGACAAAAAAGATTGTTAATTTATGACATAATAATTAAAAAAAAATAATATAGTATATATATAATATATAATAAATTAATTATTTAATACCGTTTGTGTACTGACAGTTCTTTTGCGGATTTCTGAATTAAAAAAAAAAAAAAGGATTTGTCTGAATTTGCATCTAGGCTATTCATATGTAAATTGCGGTTTTTAAAATTTTTCTTCCCATTTACTTTTGAATGGGCCAAGGTATTGGGATCAGGTAAAATTTGTGTAAAATGGTGTCACCTAGGCTACTTTTTGCCATTAAAATAATTAGTACAAGGGACACTAGCAAATTTTTTTTCAAAGAGAATTTGGGGTGATGAAGCACCTAGTTTTAAAGGCCCTGGCATTCCCTACCTAACGTCATTTTGTTTTTAAAAATTGGCCCAGCAGTTCTAAACTTACAAGTCAATTTTATTAAAACCGCAATGTTTTGTACGGTATCTAAGCCGAATTTCAAACGATTCTAGGTCTTTTAGAGAATAAAAGGGTCTTTAAAAAGAGTTTTTATTAAAAAAAGTGCGCCCCTAGCACTAGGCCACGTCACTGAAATAATTTGTATGCCAAAAATAGTTTAAGTGTCCTCTTACCCAAATTGTATCAGATCTTGATATCTTGTCCCATTTAAAAGATAAAGTGGTGGAAACTATTTTAATACCCTCACTGTATAATAATGGTTGTTACTGTTATATTTAGGCTGATGACCGTACAGTCAAAACATGTCCACCTTCCCCCTTTGAGAAATAAAATATAAGTTTACACAGTGACAAAAGATAGTCTTTTATTTATTCCTGGTAAATAATTTTATTTTAACCTACCCAACCTCACTGTATAAAAAATTATTTTTACCAAGGAATTTACTCTCTTACTTATTCCGAACCCTGTATTTTAGCAAAATTACGTTTAACAAAAAAGACGATCCAGATGCTGTTTTAAGATCGAAATATAAAGATGACGTCTTTGAAGAAATGAAAAATCCAGATGCTTTTAAGTCATAGTATTGGTATAAAGATATTATTTTATAATTTTTATTTATTATTAATATTATATTCTTATTAAACTTTGGCTATTTTTTATGTTCTTAATAAAGAATTAAAATTGTTAAAATAGACTTTTTAATTAGCTTTTAATGTATTTATCTTTCTTTCGGTAGGTTTACATCAGACATTTATTGCATGATAATTTAGGTTAGACAGAAATTCTGGCTAATGTAAGCAATGAAAATTTTATATCGGACATAAATTTTTGACCACAACCACTTGACGATGGCTGAATACATTAAGTGTGAAAGCCAAAAACCTAAAATAGAATAGAAGAGAATAAATTTTTCACAGTTTACATAAGCCCAAATTTCTGTCTGACATAAATTATCATGCAATAAATGTCAGATGTAAACCTACCATTACACTGTTATGTTGTAAAAAAGGAAGTCAGCCAGTTAATTAGTAAAATATTGTAAAACAAACAAATAAATATTTTACAAAGTTTTTTTAGCCTTTTATAACTTAACTGGTGAAGTAATAAGAAATGTTCGAATTTAATATGCACTATTGACCTGGCACAGTGGTGTAGCCACGATTAAGGGGCAAGGGGCGACGTCCTTTTGAGTGCCAGTATATTTTAATACAAAGTATGGTTTTGAGTGTAAATGGTTACTAACCAGAACTAACCAAAACACAAGATTCTTATTTTACATCGCGTACCACGATTTTAAAAATAAAGTGATATTTTGTTGCCTAGATTCGTGCAGATTTTTCCTTTTGATTCCTTTTTTTTGTGTAACGGTTTTTTGGCATAACGGGTATTTCTTACGGGTAGTTCCGCCCTATAACTTTTTTACCTTTGAGGATGGAAAAATAAAATTTGGTATATATCGTTATTTGAGATAATTGTTGATTGGTTAATGTATTCACTTGTTTTTTATAACTTCCGGTATGTTTTATCTTATTTCGATAGAATATGACATTCTGAATACAATGACATCTCAAATGTAATTTTATGACACGTTTGCTGTCAAAACTTTATCTAGAGTACCTTGATTAAGCTAAAATGGTTTAAGTCAAGTAGCCGTGGAAAAATAAAATTAATTGTCTTTTGTTTCTTAAGACTTCTCAGGACGGAGTCAAAGTTTACAAAATTCTTTTTTATAGTCATAACTCTTCTTCTCGAATGGAACGAGGGTGGCTCGTAAGTATATCCTTAAAAAAGCATTTTATTTCAAAAATTTTGTACCACATGGGCATTAGTTTGGGAAACGTTATGACTGTAAATATGATTTTGTAAACTTCGCCGTGTAGCCGCTTGATACATTGTTGATTGCGCCATACCTTGATATGCTCCTAAGCTATGCAGCTAAATAAAGACAAATAACGTAGAATTCTAACACAAAATACAGAAAGTTAGAGAAATGTCAAATGAATGTATTTCAAGTGGCAACATTTTTGCTGCTATTGGCAACATAAGCACTCGGATGGGCGTATGAACGTCGTAACTTGAATGTTTTAAATTCAAGTTACGACGTTCGTGGATGGGCGACCATAGCGTCCTGTTTTATCGACAGAGCGACAGTTGATTCAATATGGCTACCTTTTGTTTTTATTTTAAAATTATTTGAATTATTATTTTACACTTACTAACATTATTTTATTAAACAAGTAATCAAAATTATTAGCTTTGATTTTTTAAATGAAGTTGGAACATTTAGATTACTTGCAAATAAAATAAATATTATAAAATGTAAAATTGGTGGATATTTAATAAATAAAAGTACCTGTTTAAAAGTTTATATTTAAAAAAATGTTTTATTTTTAAAGGCAAAATTTTTAAGTACAATATACAATAAAACTACAAAAATGCAAACATTTTTAAACAATAAAATAAAAAGAAATAAATGATTTACAACGTACAAAATATTATTTATATATTTTCAAAGGGGTTATCTTTAATCGGCATGCCACGAACCAGTATTTTTTATTTTTGATCTAAAACCAAAAAAATATAATTGTTCTAAATATGTCTTTATAACTTTAAACTAATTTAGTCTTAACAAGGTTCATTTGGAAAGTGCAAGTTATTTATTACAAGTAAAAATTAAACTAAATATAATTTTTTATTTTTATAAAAATATGAGAAAAATATCTTTATATGTAAACAAGTAAAGAAAAGCAACATAATACTTACTACCAATATTTTTTAGATCAAGCTACTGCCATTATGAAATTTAATTTAAAACCTTTATTTGTCCAGAAATCTTACAATTTCACAATAATAATGCCCATTGGCCATAGAACATGTCATAAATTGTTAATTGTACTATCGGAGTATTTTATTCTGAGAAACAAAGTATCATTGTACCCTAAAAAATCTTTTCACATTAAATTTTAAATATAATTTAAATATTTAATCTATTAAAATTGACCAGTGTTTGTGTATCCATGAAATAAAAGATACACAATTTTTTTAGGCTGGATAATATGCATTTTCACTTTGTTATTACAGTAAAA
This sequence comes from Listronotus bonariensis, assembly GCA_014170235.1. Lineage (NCBI taxonomy): Eukaryota > Metazoa > Arthropoda > Insecta > Coleoptera > Curculionidae > Listronotus > Listronotus bonariensis. The sequence continues at coordinate 77,342 of JACEGR010004541.1, forward strand.
TGCAATAATATTTTGCCAGATATATGAAAAAAATCAAGGTCACTATTGACATGAAAAGAAAATATAAACAAAAAAGCATTTGATATATCTTCGGGTTACTGCATAAACAAGAAAAGTGCATTTTTCCATATTTGAGTTAAATACGCTCACCTAATTAATCACTCAAAAATGTACTGGAAAAAACAGCCAAATGGTTATATTATTTACACTTGTGTTAGTGGTAATAATAACACTTGGCTGGATTTTCCAGTACATTTTTATGTAACTTCGAAGAGCAAAAGGCATTTAACTCAAAAAAGCTAAAAGGAAGTTATCTTGTTTTTGCAGTTATCCAACAATATGAACTTCGGACAGTGTTGATGAGTAGTGCTCAACCTAAAACAAAAAAAAATATATATTAAAAAATAAGAAATTGGTATGTAGTAAATTACATAATATATATAAGTTATCAACTATACTTATGTAGTAACATGCCAAAAAACAGTAAAATGTACAATCTATATAACATACAATTAAACACTAATTTGTTTGCCTATATTTATCCAAGAAGTAAGTAACCTAAAAGTACTAACTAAAAATAATTTTAAATAATATTTACAATAAATAGTCCTATGCTAATTTTAAAAACTAGATGTAAACTATATTATATCTACAAAGAACTACCTACTTTTTCTACCTATAATACAGTTATCTACATTATTAAATCTCTTAAATATGTACATGTCAACCTAAAGGAACCTCATCATTTATTTCAGATTCGATAATAATTTCATTTACATCTAAATCTGGTTGATAATCAAGCCATAGACACTCCTCTTGCACCATTTCTTCTGGAATTTGGTTACCAAATATAATGTTAGGGCTTTCTTCATTTTTGCTTGGAAGCTCCTTTTGCCTTAACCTCTTCGGTTCCCTGGTATCATATGTGATACCTTTGATTCCTAATTTCTTTCTTGGAACGTAAATAATATCGCAGCACAGACCGGGTGGTATCACATACGATACATATCGCACCCATGCTACAAAAGTGACACAACTCAAAAAATGTGATTTTTGAGTTAATATTAGATAAATACTTAAAAAATAGTGCTCCATACGTCAGCAAAAGTGTATTAACTTAGCTTCAAAGACCGACGAACAGATGGCGCTTAAGTCATTTTTGATGATCCCGAACAGATCGTGATACCTTTTGCAACAGCGTCACAATATTAGTTCTGTCCCAGCTGTTGCCCAGAAAGCATGTGTTTGTTAATAATCAAGAACGTATTATTTTAAATTGTGTCATTTTTGGTGATTTAAATTTTAAATTTTGATATAAACATTTAGATTTAAAACAGTTTTGGTGATTGAAGTCTGAACAAGATATTATTTTATTTTGATTTGTGTCATTTTAGAAGATTCAGGTAAGTGTTAATAGTAGTGTATATTTTAACTTGGGTCAGCTTTTGTGATTTGCTTTTGAAATGTGTTTTAAAAGTATATTAGGTTAACTAGAGAAACTGGTTAAAATGTGTATAAAATCCTGTTGAAAATCGATTGTTTACTATTGCTTTATATTATACTTTTTACAATTTATCCCTGGCTGTGGTGTGGAAATGAATATGTTGTTTTTGATTATTCAACTAAAAATTCATTCTTGATTAAAGTAATACGCTCACCTAATCAATCACTCAAAAATGTACTGGAAAAAACAGCCAAATGGTTATATTATTTACACTTGTGTTAGTGGTAATAATAACACTTGGCTGGATTTTCCAGTACATTTTTATGTAACTTCGAAGAGCAAAAGGCATTTAACTCAAAAAAAGCTAAAAGGAAGTTATCTTGTTTTTGCAGTTATCCAACAATATGAACTTCGGACAGTGTTGATGAGTAGTGCTCAACCTAAAACAAAAAAAAATATATATTAAAAAATAAGAAATTGGTATGTAGTAAATTACATAATATATATAAGTTATCAACTATACTTATGTAGTAACATGCCAAAAAACAGTAAAATGTACAATCTATATAACATACAATTAAACACTAATTTGTTTGCCTATATTTATCCAAGAAGTAAGTAACCTAAAAGTACTAACTAAAAATAATTTTAAATAATATTTACAATAAATAGTCCTATGCTAATTTTAAAAACTAGATGTAAACTATATTATATCTACAAAGAACTACCTACTTTTTCTACCTATAATACAGTTATCTACATTATTAAATCTCTTAAATATGTACATGTCAACCTAAAGGAACCTCATCATTTATTTCAGATTCGATAATAATTTCATTTACATCTAAATCTGGTTGATAATCAAGCCATAGACACTCCTCTTGCACCATTTCTTCTGGAATTTGGTTACCAAATATAATGTTAGGGCTTTCCTCATTTTTTTTGCTTGGAAGCTCCTTTTGCCTTAACCTCTTCGGTTCCCTGGTATCATATGTGATACCTTTGATTCCTAATTTCTTTCTTGGAACGTAAATATTATCGCAGCACAGACCGGGTGGTATCACATACGATACATATCGCACCCTTGCTACAAAAGTGACACAACTCAAAAAATGTGATTTTTGAGTTAATATTAGATAAATACTTAAAAAATAGTGCTCCATACGTCAGCAAAAGTGTATTAACTTAGCTTCAAAGACCGACGAACAGATGGCGCTTAAGTCATTTTTGATGATCCCGAACAGATCGTGATACCTTTTGCAACAGCGTCACAATATTAGTTCTGTCCCAGCTGTTGCCCAGAAAGCATGTGTTTGTTAATAATCAAGAACGTATTATTTTAAATTGTGTCATTTTTGGTGATTTAAATTTTAAATTTTGATATAAACATTTAGATTTAAAACAGTTTTGGTGATTGAAGTCTGAACAAGATATTATTTTATTTTGATTTGTGTCATTTTAGAAGATTCAGGTAAGTGTTAATAGTAGTGTATATTTTAACTTGGGTCAGCTTTTGTGATTTGCTTTTGAAATGTGTTTTAAAAGTATATTAGGTTAACTAGAGAAACTGGTTAAAATGTGTATAAAATCCTGTTGAAAATCGATTGTTTACTATTGCTTTATATTATACTTTTTACAATTTATCCCTGGCTGTGGTGTGGAAATGAATATGTTGTTTTTGATTATTCAACTAAAAATTCATTCTTGATTAAAGTATTGTTTCCTTTAAAAATAAGATTTACCAAGGAAAAAATCCCCTAAACACAGGTAAAAAAATTAAGAAAATAAATTTCTTCTTATATTCTTCGATTTGGTATTTTTCCAGAAAAATAATGATAGAAAGTTGATTTTACTGTATAAATGCTCCACAATACAAATATTACGTACTTCCAAGTCCTGTAACATTTTTACATGTAATATTACATTCATTTTTAATACTATTTATTATCCTTTTTTAGACCCCACGTTATGGAGGTGACGAAACGGGCAGCATTTTTACGGTCTTTAAAATTAGCAGCCAAAAGTGAAAAAACTGAGTCTTCATCAAACTTTATCACACAGTTTGAAGATCCGATACAAAAATATGCTGATGCAAGAGAAGATAACGACAAGTTTGTTTCTGAGAAGCCAATTCCGAAAATTAAATGTCCTACAGAGTTATTTTCTGAAAGTCCACATTACACATTAGAACGTGAAGAGGATTTCCCAACAGTTGTCGCCATGCTACCAAATAATAACAATAGTCTGGATAGTTTGGAAAATCCAAGTTCCACAAACCAAAAATTAATAACTGATGTAGCTAATACCAATCCTTACCCTAGATGCAGTACCGACAAGCTTGATCCTGTTTATTTTGAAAATCCAATTTCCACAGATCAGCAACTAAGTGATATAACCAATATCAGTCCTCATCCTCGTGGCAGTAATGTTTACACAGTGTCTTATAGTAAATCTCGTCCTACTGTTTTGCATTTAACTAGGCGCAAAGAAAAAATTACTATATATCGCCCATTCACTCCGGAGAAAGTGATGTTGATGATGAAGATAAGGATCCAAATTTTAACAGTTCAAACGAGAAAGCGGGACCTGAGACCAACATTGAGGGGGAAGTCGAAGAAGAAAATAAGAGTAAAAACGAAAGCAAAGACCTGAAACGTGGTATACCAAGAAGGCAAAACAGCTAAGAAATAGTGGAGAAGCTTATGTATCTGCATCAAAAACAAAAAAGAGTTTTCTGCTAGAAAATTACGCCCACCTTGCGGAGAAAAATGCAGATTAAAATGCAGTCAGAAAATAAATGAAACTACTAGACAGGAAATATTTAAAAACTATTGGGGTCTTGCTAATATAGAAAGACAAAGAGAATTTATTGTTGCCCACGCTCAAACCATCAAACCAAAGTATCGCTATTCGTCTACCCAAGAATATCGAAGTATGAATTCTGCATTCTATTTCAAAGTTGGAGATACTAATATTAGGGTATGTAAGTCATTTTTTAAGGCAACGCTTGATATAAACGATAGACCTATTCGGACAGCGTTAAGAAAGAAAACAGAGACTGGGTTCATTACCAGTGATATGAGAGGAAAACATGGGAAGCAGCCCACTGTTGACCCTGAAATTAAAGAAAGCGTAAGAAAATTTATTGATGCTATTCCTAGGATTGAGTCCCATTATTTAAGGGCTCAAACTACACGTGAATTCATCGAGGGTGGAAAAAGTTTGGCGGATCTATATCGTGATTATAAAGAGGATCGTGAGAGGCAACAGCTACCATTTGCAAACTCAGTCATGTTCAATCGCATATTTAACGGGGAATTTAACATCTCATTCTACACACCAAAGAAGGATCAATGCGATTTTTGTGAGTCATTTAAAAATTCAGATGAAGAGGGAAAACAAAAATTAAATGAATCGTATGATTTGCATTTGAAAGAAAAGGAACTGTCGCGTAAAGAAAAAGAAGATGACAAGAATAATTCTGCAAGTGGTACATATGTTGCTGTCTACGATCTGCAGGCAGTAATGCCGGTACCAAGAGGACAAATTTCATCCTTTTACTATAAGAGCAAATTAAATTGCTACAATTTTACTATCAGCGACTTACATGCCAAGAACGTTATGTGCTATTTTTGGAACGAGACCGAAGGGAACCGTGGTGCTACAGAAATCGGCAGTTGTGTTCTTCATTATCTTAAAGCCTTGGCAGAAAATGAAAGTATTGAAAATAAAGATGTCATATTCTATTCAGACAACTGCTGCGGGCAGCAGAAGAACAAATATTTAGTTGCTGCTTACTCTTATGCTGTAAGCAAATGGAATATTCGAAGTATAACACACAAGTTCCTTATACATGGTCACTCGCAAAACGAAGGTGATAATGTTCACAGTGTAATAGAAAAGCAGATAAAAAGGCATCTAAAATCTGGTCCGATATATACCCCAGACCAATACAGTACTCTCATAAGAACGGCAAGAAAGAACGGTCCCCCATACCGTGTCACTGAATGTAACTATGACGATTTTTATGACCTAAAAAATTTGCAAGAGCAGCTGGGTAATAATTTTAACATAGACACTGATAAAGCAAAAGTCAAATGGAATGATATTAAGTGTATTAAAGTAGAAAAAGAATACTACGGCACATTTTTTTCAAAACTTCTTACGCAGATGTTTGCTACAAGAAGGTTAATATTATGTCTAAAGTAAGTAAAACCAGATCACAGACAAATTTAGAAACGCTCAGATTAACTCAGGCTTACTCAAAGAGGATTCCTTTAGCTGATAACAAGAAGAAAGACTTGCAAGAACTTATAAATAAGAATATAATACCAAAGTTCCATTACAATTCCTTCTTTAAAAATATTCTTGAACTAAGTTAAATTACAGATTCTTTAGAAACTTAGATTATAAGTGTTAAATAAAATGATTTGTTACTTTTGAGACAAAAACGAGATTTTGTGTTTTAGTTAAAACTGCGTTTTTTTGTTAATGCTCTGCATTTTATTATTAATACCAAATATATTTGGAAGTTTTGATATTTTTGTATACGTTTTAAATAAATAAAACTTATAATTTGGAAAATTGCATTTTTGTTCACTCTTTCCAATAATTATTGTTACACTTATATCAAAATCACGTTACAACTCAAAATTATAATAATCTCAAAATGATATAAATGTATTATCAAAAGTGTCCTAATATTATCTTTTTTACCCAAAACAACAACAAAAGTGTCACAATTCAAAATAATTAAGTCATTCGTATTTTTACATATCATAAAAAATGTCATAACTAAGAAAGTTGTTATTTATTAAAAATTATTGTTAAAATTCAGTGAAAGTTTGTCTTTTCATCTTTTACTTGCCGCGGTCGATTTACTACTTTAGTTAAAAAAGTTAAAAATCTTTGCAAAATCAAAATTAGTTTTTCCCTTTTTCTCAAAAGTTAACTTTTTGACTTGTGTCACTTTTGTAGCAAGGGTGCGATATGCTAACATACGTTAAAAAGGTTTGCGCGTCCGACAACCTCTTTGGAGTTATTAGCACGTCGTGATTTGATCAGTAAACAGCTGCAAGTGACATCACCATGCGTAAACATGAAGATACAAGTAAGTATTGACAAAATATTATTTTTTTTTAATAAAATTACTTGTTTATATGATAGGTAACAGTGTTTTGTGTAATGTTGGGATTATATTTGTATAATTTTAGAGATATCATACAAATAAATGTAGGTATCACTAGTGATACCTTGGAACTGCATGAATACAATTTTAGCTATTTTCACGATGTTTTTAAAAGTTTTTTTTTTTGAAAATTTCCCATGTATTTTGGATTCATGCTTTGATATGTCTACTTTTGTTTTGAGAAACCTTTAATTATGCAAATATTTTATTTTTAGGACCGCTAAAACCAGAGGAGTTAGCAAGAAATTGCTGATAAACTAGATCTAAATGAGTCAGATATTGATGAAAATGAATTTGTACAGATAGATGAAGAACACGATCTCACACTGCCCAATGAACCGGATTTTACCAGAGATGAAGAATATATCTCCAGCATCGAAAAAAATGGTCACGCTCTCAACGCTTTGAAGTCACAACTGTGAATTTTGATGATCAAAATGTAGAAAGTGATATCAAAGAGCCTATTAGTTACTTTCAAAAATATATATCCAGCAATTTTTTTGATGATATGGCTCTCTACACAAACTTGAGAGAAGTAAGCAAGACTGGTAGTTCATTAGAAACATCTGCTGAAGAACTTAAAAATTTGTTGGAAGTTCCATGCTCATAGGTATTTATGGACTGCCGCGTCTAAAAATGTTTTGGGCAAATGACACCAGGGTACCTATTATTTCTGATACCATCACTAGAAATAGATTTTTTCAGGTACGGAAACGTTTAAAGCTTGTCGATGATAATGCTTACTCCGAAGAAGATAAAAAAATTGATAGATTTTTGGAAGGTACGCCCAATAATGAATATGGTCCAGAAAGGTTGTCGTGAAAATGCACGAACCAAAAATGTTTCTATTGATGAGCAAATGATTCCCTTTCACGGACATGTTATGATGAGGCAAGCCAAACCCGGTAGGATTAAAAATTTTGTCATGACTACCCCAACGGGCATTCCACTGGACTTTTACATGTACGAGGGAAAAGGGTCTGCAGTTGAATCAGTCTTGTTTCCAGTACCAGAAAAATTAGATGTTGGAGGAAGAATGGTATTAAAACTTACTGATACGCTTCATGTGGGTGTATCTGTTTTCATTGACAGATATTTTACGTCCATTCCCCCTCATTGATACACTTTTGACAGATGGTCAGTTAAAAAAATTAGGCAGGGGTTCAAATGATAAACTGGTGAGAGAAGATGGTAAAATAAATTTGATTAAATGGTTCGATTCCAAACCGATTCATTTTGCATCATCAAATTATTCAGTAGAACCTGAAAACACATGCCGAAGATGGTCCAAAGTGGATAACAAACACATTGAAATAAAAACAACCGGCCATTGTGGCACAATATAACATCAATATGGGGGTGTGGATCTCTTGAATCGAGTATTAGGTAAATACTCAATGCGTAACAGAACCAACAAATGGACCGTTCGTACCATATTTCACTTTCTTGATTTTGCTACTGCATCAGCATGGCTAGAGTACAGACAAGATGCGGCTGCTGCAAATTTTGCCAAAAAGATATTTTAGATTATTTGGAATTTAAGCTATCTATAGCAGAATCTTTAATTTGGGACAGTGCTTCAAGTGACGATGACAGTTCTGATGAAGAGAACGAAGTACCTAATAAAAAAAGAAGAACGCAACCCATACCAGACAAGAGGTTTAGAAAAATCGGCAATCAGCATTTGCCCCAATTTATGAAAAATGACCAGAAATGCAGGTCAAAGTGTCGTTATCCCGGTTGTAAGAAGCTTACTTTTGCAAAATGCACATCTTGCCATATTTTTTTATGTTGTAGTGTAGACAGAAATTGTTTTCTTGAATTTCACCAATAAATAATACCTTTATACTTTTGTGTGATTTTGTAATTTTTGAATTTATACGTTCCAAAAGTATCATATATGATACCACATTTTCCAAAAAAACTAATGACTTTTTCTTGAAACAGGCAAATTTTTTACATTCAAGTAGCCCCATATCTACAACAAATTTAAAATTCTAGAGAAAAAACTCTTCCTGGTTCTCTTGGGTCCGAGGAG